>PVLA01006457.1:0-80784 GCA_004027455.1 Hydrochoerus hydrochaeris | reverse complement strand
GGCAGCTTTTAATCTGGTTTTATGCTGTATGTCTGAGATCTTAATTATTATGTCTCTGGGTGTGGATTTATGTTGGTTGTGACTGTTTGGTGTTCTATATGCCTCACTTATCTGCATATCAGATTCTTTCCCCATGTTTGGGAAATTTTCTTCTATTCTGTGAATATTTTGGCTATGTCATTTGCATTGACTCCTTCCTCTTCACTGATGCCTATTATTCTGATATTATTTTCCTCTTGGCATCATCATGAAGCTTCTGGATTGTCATTTCATGCTGCTTTGTTATTTTTAAAAGTTCTATCCTTTCCTGATCACTAACTGTGATCCTGTCCTCAAGGTCTGAAATCCTATCCTCAGCTTCCTTTAGGCGGTTTTGCACGCTTTCAATAGAATTTTTTGTTTCTTGGATGTGCCTTTGAGTTTGTTTCATGAATTCTGCTTATTTTCTATATTGTTCATTCAAAGTTTCAATCAGTTTCCCATGCTCATGTACTTTTTTCTCTAGTTCTTCTTTAGCTGCATTCAACAACTCCTTTACTAAAGTTGTTATTTCTATCATTACATGGGAGACTACTTCTAATTTGATTTCCTCTATAGCCTGATGCCGTTGTTTTTTTATTTCACTCACTATCTTTTCAGAGATTCCCAGTGTGTTACTTTTGGGGTCCTCTATTTCAATGTCTCCTATACTTGTTTCTGGTGAACTATATGCTTGAGACTGCATTTTGCTTTTTCATTTTGTCATTTTCACTCTGCCTGGTGTTTTCTATGTGTAGGAGGGTATCACACACACTATTTTCAGACACAACAAGGTCATACGGTTAGTTGGAGGGGGTTTTACTACTGGCCCTATTTATCTCCTGTACACCTCTATTTTAGGGGTATACTCACCACACTGATACAGTCAATCTGGTGTAGTCCAAAGTTCGCCACCTGGGAGCAAAATTCCAAATTTTCTCACACTAACTGAATCCCGCTGAGATCTTCTGATGTCCCAGGTGGGAGGGTGGGCCCAGCTGAAGCAGTCCAGGGCAGTTTGCAGTCTTGGGCGGGCCTCCTCGATGTTCCTGGTGGCAGGGCGGGCCCATGGTGGAGGTTCCTGGCAGCCTACCCCTGATGCAGGCTTCCGCTGAGTTCCCGGTGGCAGGGCGGGCCCATGGTGGAGGTTCCGGGCAGCCTACCCCTGATGCAGGCTTCCGCTGAGTTCCCGGTGGCTGGGCGGGCCCATGGTGGAAGTTCCGGGCAGCTTACCCCGATGCAGGCTTCTGCTAAGTTCCTGATGGCAGGGCGGGCTCTCGGTGGTGGTTCCAGGCAGCCTCCAGGACCCATTTTTAATGAGTAACTCACAACTGTGTTTCTGGAAGTCGGTGACAAGTGTGTAAAATAGCCACGTACCTGGCGTCCAAAAAGGATTAAATACAGATAATTTAAGCCTTACATACTTGATAGTATATAGAAGCTATCATTTGTAGTTTTCACTGGATCACGGGCACTGTACTATGTGCTTTACTTGCATTGCCTCTTTTCATCCATATGGAGATAGTAGTAGTTTCATCCATTTCACATGTGAGGAAATCGAGCCTCAGATCCTATAAATTGCTATGGCACACACATGTACAGCCATGAGCCAGGCTTTTCAGAACAGGAACCAAGGTCTGTTATCCTGCTAATGAGTAAGAGCTAACCATTGAGTCCACTCCCAGGAGACACGTATATCCTTGTTTTACTGACAGAAAAACTTGATCCCCACAGAAAAGCACTGGCCTGAGTGACACAGTCTGTTATTAGCAAGCTGGTCAGGAACCTAGGTGTCCCATGACTCAGTCAAGGGAGGCTGTTCTTGGAGAGTTTCGTTGTAGCCTTGGCCGCTTTGTTCTGTGCCCACGCATTGACTGATCTTCTCTCAGCAGGACGTGAGTTCTCCACTCCCAGACGGACTGAGTGCCACGGAGCCCCTGAGTGCAGCCCAGAGGGAGATTCAGCGCCAGTCCACACTGCAGCTACTGCGCAAAGTCTTGCAGATTCCTGAGAATGAGTCTGAACTGGCCGAGGTCTTCGCCTTAATTCATGAACTCAATAGCTCTCGACTGATCCTGTCCAACGTGAGTGAGGAAACAGTCACCATCGAGCAGACCTCTTGGTCGAATTATTATGAGTCCCCATCCACGCAGTGCCTTCTCTGCAGCAGCCCATTATTCAAAGGGGGACAAAAGTAAGCTCTCCTTTACCCCTTTATTGTGTCCGCTCTTAGCTCCCCCATCCACTTGATGCATGTCACATCTCTGCCTATGAGCTCTAACCTGTGAAAATATTGTTTGCTTTCCTTTAGCTTCTTTTACCTTTTCAGTTGTCAATAGTAAAATTATTAGTAATTATCGTTTCTATTGAAAGTGCCTGAAAGTCATTAGCAACAGCTTAGGATTTACATTACATCTGGACTGACCAGCATCACATTTGGGTTTCGGGGTTCAGTGGGATTGATTAAATAATGAATTTGAGAATATTAATTGGAGGGCCAATTTTACAGACTAGATTCTCACAAAATGGAAACACCCACCCCAAGAACCCCTTAAAACCCATGTTTGTTTCCTTATTGCATTAAAGTTTTGAGAATTTTGCCACTGATCACTGAGCCCAAGACCTGCATAAAGAGATTGATTTCCCTTCTATTTTCTGTGGCTGTGTTTTTGGTACCAGCTCCCTGGCCGGGCCCCAGGAGTGCTGGCTGCTGACAGCTAACCGACTGCAGGTGGTGACTGCTCAGGTGAAGATGTGCCTGAACCCCCATTGTCTGGCTCTGCACAGCTTCATGGACATCTACACAGGTGGGTGCTAGCCTTCACTTCCCTCTGGCACCTCAAAGCAGTCTTGAGAACTGCCTTCATGCGGCACTTGTGGCCCTTCCGTGCTGGGCCTTCTCTCCACAGGGCTTCTTAGGAAGAGGAGCACCTTCCTCGGGCAAACACCTCAGGCCTAGTAAATGACCTTTGCCTCTCAATCTTTAGGACCTTTTTCTAGCATCTTTAAAACAAAGTTACTAAACAATAGCTCTTTCTTGGTGAAAAGCTGGGAAATATAAGTAAAAAGGCAAAACTGAAAAATAAGTAATCTCATTGCCATGCAATAAAATATTTAACACTGTGCTGTCTAATCTTCCAGATGTGTTCATTCATCCGTGTGGAATGTAAGACATTCTGGAAAGCTCTGTAGGTTTATAGTTTTTCTTACATAAAAGTCCATTGTGTTGTACAGTATTTTGTAACACGGTTTTTAAAATTTAGTAGTGTATCATAGGTATCTTTCTAAACCAGTGGTAGAGGAATATGTGACCATTTTTAAAGGAGTGTGTCATACTCCATTTCATAGCCCTGTTCATAATTCAGTCTGTCCACAGATCTTCAATTATTTCTTTTGGATAAATTTTCAGAAGTAGAATTACAGCATGTTTATGCCCTTGCTCCTCATGCATTTATAGAATGCTTGTCATATACCAACTATTGTGAGTCTGAATTTTTTTATATTGAATGCTAAAGATTTGTTTTTATCTTAAGAACTTTGTATTGCCTTATTTTGAATTTGCTTTTCATAAGTCTTATTATTTTATCTTCTTTCCAGCAGTTAAAAGTAGTGTAGGTTTAGTATTTAGGATTATGTAGTTTTTTAAATTAAAATGCATTTTAAAATTTGTATTTTCTATGGTAAAATTCTCTTTGTTGTTGTAAAGTTTTTTGATTTCTGACATATGCACTGATTTGTGAAAGTTTCACCCAGCCAATGTATCAGGAGAGTTTGTCACCCCAAGGCATTGTCCTATTCCTGTGTAGTTAAACCCATTTCCTGACCCTTAACCTTTGGTAGCCCTTTGATCTCTTCTTTATTCCTACAGCCTTCTCATCTCCAGAATGTTATGTAAATGCAGCAGTAGTTTGTAGCCTTTTGAGTCTGGTGTCTTTCAGTAGTCTTTTGAGATTCATCCATGTTGTATCTATGGGTAGTTTGTTCCTTTTTATCGTAACATTGAGTGTGTGTGAATATACTGCAGTTTATCTGTTTGCCTATTAAAAATGTTTCTGTTGCTGCCAATTTTATTAATTACAAGTAGAGCTGCTGCAAACATTGGTATACAGGATTTTGTGTAAATGTTACCTTTTTGCTTATCTTACGTAAATACTGAGACTCAGATTGCTGGGTTATATGGTAATACATGTTCAATTTTGAGGAACTGCCAACTTTTCACCAAAAAAGTTGTACCATTTTGTATTCTTTCCAGTAGTGTGTGTGTTCCATTTAGCTCTGCCTGCCAATACTCGGGGGCAGTGCTGTTAGCTATACTACGTTTTGTATGTATGGCGGTATCTCATTGGAGTTTTATTAATTTTTATTTCCTAAGTGACTAATATGTGTGAATATCTTTGTATCTTTGATAAATTATCTGTGCACATCTTTGGCTTACTGAATTATGTTGAGTTTTGAGAGCTCTTTATGTGTTCTGGGTATAAGTCCTCAAAGTTTTATAATTTTATGGCTCACACTTAGGTCTATTACCGATTTTTATTAGTGCATATTAGTAGTAACATAGTGAGATTCATTTGGTATGTTAGTGCATGCATGTAGAATTATCTTCATTCCCATTATTCTCCTCTCCTTTTCCTCCCTCCATTCTCTTTCCTGTCTAAAAGTTTTACTGTGTAGTTTCCTTCTGTAATCCATTTTTTTTTCCTGTGATCCATTTTTAATTAACTTTTTTAAAAGTATAAGCTCTGAGTAAATAAAGTTTTTTAATGTCAGTATCCAGTTATATTACTATTTGTTAAAAAGACAGTCTTTTTTCCATTAAGATACCTTTGCTCTTTGGTTGAAAAGCATTTGACTGTATATGGGTGAGTCTATTTCTGGACCCTATAATTTTCCATTGATTTGCGTGTTCATCCTTTGGAACCACACTGTCTTGATTATTGTAGCTTTGCAGTCAATCTTACAATTGGGTAGGATGAGTCTTCCAACCCTGTTTTGGGGTAGTTCCATTTTTTTGATTTCTGTACAAATTTTAGAGTCCGCTTGTCAGTATCTACAATATTCTGCTAGACTTTTAATAGGGATTGTGTTGTATTTGCGGATCAGTTTGGAGAAATTTGACATGCTTAGTAATACTAGAGTTTTTCAGTGTGCAAACAGAATCTTTTTCTCCATTTTGCTAGGTTTTCTTTTCTTTCTTTCATCAGGCTTTTTGTTTCATCTTGGAGGTTTTTCTTGTTAAATATTTTTATCTTCAAGAATTTGGTCAGTTTTTGTGGTTTTTGGCATTGAGTCTCATATGTATTTTGTTAGATTTAAAACTAAAATTTTTGTTTGCTTCTGGGCTAAATTGGGTTCAGTTTCCAACTGTTCATTACTGGTATAAAGATAAGATTAGTTTTGTCTGTTGACTGTATCATTTCATTGCTAAAACTCAGCTCTGAGAACTTTTTATAGATCAGTATTTTTAAAGCATGTCAATTGGATAAGTAAAATTAATGTTTCATTTATTAGTGTGTTGTATTTCTTTTATTACCAGGAAGAATATATTTGTTTTCATGATCCTTTGTGGAGTTTTTTGTTTATTTGTTTCCCTATCATGAATTTGTTTTGTGGACATTTCCATTTTTCTTTTGGACTTTTTTTTTGGACAGTGTACTCCCTGTTTATCAGTTGTCTTTTAAATTTGTTTTTGGTGATTTTGGATACATCAGGGTTGTTTGGTTTTTTTTTTTTTAATTTTTATGTAACCAGAGCTTTGAGCTTATGGTTTCAACCTTTGCTTATCATATTTAGAAAAGTCTTCCCCATTCCTCTATTCCCTTCTCTACTGAAAACATATGTTCTAGAATTTGCTTTTGTACAAATTTGCATGATATATTTTGTACAAATGTAAAATCACCCTTTTATTTGTCTTAAATTGACTGCATTTAAATTCCTCTGGTTCTCTTATTCTAGGATTTAATGTAGGGGTGATTTTATAGACTTTGTTACGTCCCCTACACATCCCTGGGCTAAAGGATGCTCCTGACCCTTCCCCATGGTGCAGTTGTGAGGTGTAGAGGAAGAGTGACATCTTTGGTCCTGAGGACTGAGCTAGGGGGTAGGGAAATGTTTCTTTTTTTATTGGGGGAAAAAACCAACATAAAACAATGTATAGTATGTATTTCATTATTAGATTTTTTTTTTTTTCATTTAACAATGTGTTGTGGACAAGTTCATGTCAGAAGAGTTAGGTTTCCTTTATTCTTTTAAAATGCATCATTTTTCTATTTTATGAATGTACTATAATTTAACTATTTTTCTATTGATGGTCATTTAGTTTATGTCTTACTTTTTTCCATTAAGTAAAATGCTACAATGAATTCCTTGTTGCCTCTTTTTTACCTGCAGGTCTCTTTAATGTGGGGAACAAACTGCTAGTAAGCCTGGACTTGCTTTTTGCAATCCGAAACCAGATCAAACTGGGAGAGGATCCCAGAGTATCAATCAGTGTTGTACTCAAGTCTGTTCAGGAGCAAACAGGTAAAGGGCACTTTCTCCCTTTTCCAAGGTGTTATTCATAAGCACATGAGAATTTTTGGAAATAGACTGGCTGAAAGAGTCTTTTTGGAGAAGTGCCTGATTACGTTTTACTTTGTTTTTTTGTTTCTTGAGACAGAGTCTCACTATGTAGTTTGGGGTAATGTTGAACTTACTAATTAGTCCAGGCTGGCCTCAAACTCATGGCACTCCTCTTACCTTGGCCTCCTGAATGCTGGAATTATAAGTGTGCACCACCATGCCTGACAAGGCTGATATTTTGGAAAGGACACATTCTCATTTTTTTAATTAATTAATTTATATATATTTTTTGGAACTGTGGATCGAACTCATGATGCTTATGCCACTGAGCTAAATCCCGCCTCCAAAAAGGATGTATTCTTGACTTCCTTTTAAATATTATAAGTGCCATACTAACTTTGGAAAGCATGCCTCCAGGGACTTTCAGCAAGAGGCCACAACTGACTTCTAGAAGCATATCCTTTGCTCATAGATAGACTTGTTCTCCCAGCATTTTGGTCAGGCTCATTCTGAATACACAATTCTTAGATGTCTGTTGGTCCCAAGGCTCATGCTAAACCTGAGGACAGGAACTATTCTCTCTACTGTCTAGAAATTCTTGGTCCTCTTGCTCTTCTTTCCATGGTTCCTACAGACTCCAGGCCTCTGTGCCTTGCCTGCTGGTGGATATGTTGGAGTAGAGCAAGATACTGCAGCTGCCAGACCTTTTTGAGACCTGGCTCTGCCACTTAGTGGCAGTGTGATTTTGACAAGTTACTCCGTTCCTGTTTCTCTTAATTATGAAATGAGGGTGAGCATAGCCCCTGGTTTGTAAAGATTAGATTCATGTGAGAATTAAATTAGTAAGTGTGTTGAAGCTTTCAGCACAGCATTGGGTACCTAAGATGCTTAGTACAAGGCAGCCATCACTTCAAGTGGAATTCTCCATTGTATTGCCCCTGAGCACTTGAAGGTCAGTTATCTGAGCCTGGAGATAATTAAGACTTAGAAAAGAGTCAGCCTTGTAGAATTGCTGTACCTACTGGCCACTGGCTCACTTTTCATGCTTTCAGCGTCTCTTTCTGTGACCTCAATGTTCTTGCTTTTCTTCCAGAAAAGACTGTTACTTCAGAGGAGCTGAGCCAGCTGCAAGAGCTGCTGTGCAATGGCTATTGGGCTTTTGAATGCCTCACTGTCCGAGACTACAATGACATGATTTGTGGCATCTGTGGTGTGGCCCCCAAAGTGGAACTGGCCCAGAGGAGTGAAGAGAATGTGCTAGCACTGAAAAGTGTGGAGGTAAGTGTCTCTCAGGACCATGAATGACCTTCAGAACTGTTTCTCACTTTGGCAACCACTTTCCTACATGATGTCCCCATGGATAGATGGCTCTGGTCCTGTTTGGATGAAGCCAGTGACGTACGTGTGTGTGTGTGTGCGTGCGTGCGTGCACGTGTGTTGGGAGTGGAGATGAAACCTGGAGCCTTGTCCATGCTAAGCATGTTCTCTGCTTAGCAGAGGTACAACCCCAGAGTTTGCTGGGGATGTGACTCACTGACAGATCTCCTGCCTACCAAATACAAAGTTCAGGATCAATGCTGCTACCACCAAAAAAGGAAAAATAGTTTCTTTCACCATGGAGTTCACACTGCATTTTGGGGGAGGCAGGAAACAAACAATTGTCAGATAGTAGTGAGTGCTGTGGGTGGGGCACAATACAGTATGTAGTTCAGGAAGGTCTCTGATGTGGCAGCATTTGAGTAGAGATCTGAGGCTCATGCAGCTTTGGGAAAGAATATTCCAGAGAGGCAAGGGAGCAGCAAGAACAGGCTCAGGGGTAGTTTTGCTAGGCATGATTGAGGAGCCTGTTGCCAGGCCAGCATGGCTGGGGTGAATGATGGAGGGAATGGTAGGATGTATGAGGTTCAGAAGCACAGGAGGCAAGACCCTACCCAGGCTCATGTTGGCCATTTTAAAGACTTACATAGAAGGAAATGGAGAGGGCTGAAAGTATTGGAGGAAAAGAATAGCCCGAGATGCTTTGGGGTCAGAAACTAAAATTTCCATACAAAGATAATACCAAATTCAGATAGCTTCATAGATTAATTATAACAAATATCCAAGAAATGTATTCGCTTTAGTCATCAGAGAATGACAAAAGCAGGTACATTTCCCCAACTTGGCATATAGGGCCCATAACCATGAAAACAGAATCAGATGTTTTTAGTATAAGAAACTGGGGCTAATTGGACTCATGAATGTAGATGTCAGAGTCCTGAGTAAGATAGCAAATCATATCTCCATGATTAAAGTAGTGCATCATGACCAAGTTTATCACCAGAAAGCAAAATTGTTACAGAATTATAAATAGACCAGTATAGCTTTCTGTTGGTATATTAAGAGGAAAACTCATAATTTCATTAGATGTTTTTCAAAAAGGCTTTCAGTATGATTCATCACCCATTTATAGTAAAACTCTAGGCAAAACTGAAGATAATAAGGACGTTAACCTTGTACAGTTTTGTTTTGTTTGTATACAGGTTTTTTTTTTAAGTCCCATAGATGGTGCTTTCCAGATACGATCACATGGAGAGAGTAAGCACGGAGTGCCCCTTGACTATGCTAGCAGTTGAACTGAGGTTCAAGGTTTTCATCTTCTGAACTCTACCAAAGTGAACAAGAGGCCTGGGACTTGATCAGGCACCAGACTGGCATCTTCCATGTTAGCACCAGGGCAGGTGTAGTTTATGATTCTGGAATTGAAGCTAAGTTCTTTGGATGCGCTAAGCAATTCTACCCTTGAGCTACACCTGTGGCTCTCCTGTAGCCTTTTAAGTGTTCCTTGTAGATGAAATGAATAATTTTTTTTCTGTGAATCACTGCTCACCAAGCAGCTATTTCCAGACTTATTCCAGATGCACCTGCCTAATTGTGATGCTAAGAATAATGCAAGTCAGATTAAGCATTTTATTGCTGACATTAAGTTCTTACTCTCATCTTGAATGCTTTACTATATGACTTAATTCCCAAACCCTTTGAAGTTTTTATAGATATAAAACAAGCCCAGGGGTGCTAGCCCAGGACCCTCACACCCCAGCCCTTCAGAGGTGGGCATGAGTTTCGCCCTTCTGAGTCTAGTTAGCCAAGTCCAGAGCCTGCGTTTCTGAGTACTACCAGGCTCACCAGCATGTCGTGGGCTTCCGCGTTCGAGTGCTGCTAACATTTGGCTACTGTGAGTTTTTGGTTCCCAGACTAGACTGCAGCCCGCTTTCAAAGGTCACATGTCCTAGTTCCGCTTGGCGCCTTCCCTGTCCCAGTCAGGACTACCTCTGTCATAGGATGGAGTAGCATTTCCTTCAGTCTCAGTTGTCAGCATACCTTCCCTTCTGTGGGACCAGGACTACTGTTTTGAAGATCAGCACATTCTTTCTGCTTATTTGCTTGCTTGCTTGCTTTTTCTTTTTTCTTTTCTTTTCTTTTCTTTTCTCTTGTCTGTCTTTTTTGGTAGTACTGGGTATCTAACCCAGGACCCATACAGCTGATCAAAGTAATAGGCTAAGGGTCGTACTTCAAGAACTATATAAGAATAATTGACCTGGGAATGAAGCTTAGTGGGACTACTTGCCTAGCACATCTTAGTTACGTTCTTGTTGCTAGGACAAAATACTTTATACCACCCACAAGTTAGAGAAGAAGTTTATTTTGGCTTATAGTTTGTAGAGGTTTCTGTAGTCAGCCAGTTCCAAGGCAGGGTGGCATAGCAGCAAAGAAACAGTTCATGGTAAGTTAGGCAGGAAGCAGAGCAAAAATTAGGATAGGTAGATGGAAGTGTATGCACCCTTCCAGGCCACACCCATAGTGACACAGCTGTTCCCACCAGACTTCGCCTCCAGCATCACACCCAGCTATAAACCCATCAGTGGACTAATCCCGTGAGCACACACCCATGATCCAGTTACATCCCAAAAGCCTATGAGTGCATGACACTTTGGGGGAACATAAGGATACAGGCTATAACAATACATTCATTTCCCAGCACAAAAGAAAAAAGAAGAAAAATGTATTAGTATCAGTGCTAGCTAATTAAATGCTGCTTAAGATAGAGGTGATATCTGTGTGCTTTTAGAACTAGGAGAGGCTTCTGAAGGAGGCAAATTCATGAGGCCTTGGAACATGGGCAGAATTTCTCTAAACAGAATTCTGATTATTCTCACCAGCAGGTATAGGAATTGATTCTAAGATTTAGGGTAAGCCCTGTGTTCACATAGGGCTTCTTGTTCTGTCACTGGTTCTAATAGTCTCATCTCAGATACCCTCTAGACTTATTTCTTAGTAGTTAATTGGAAAATTATCTGGTATATAAAATTCATTCAAATGATAACTCCTTTTTCCTCACAAGAAAGGGAAAATGACATAAATAAAAGTTTATGAGCAAGGGGACATGGGACTGCTTCCATCTTAGAAAGTACTTTGGTGTGGGAGGAAGACAGGGCATTTAGTGCTGAAGTGTCAGATTCTGGGGTGAGCTGGCAGTACGTGCCTGTCACATCCTGACCTTCACCAAGCCCTGGTTTGCTCTGTGTGTAATGGAGGGGTGAGCACTGTTACATTACTGACTTCCTGTGGATCTTCCAGTTTGACCTTTCTAACCTTGATTTTTCTAGTTCACCTGGCCTGAATTTCTGGGTTCCAGTGAGGTGAATGTGGAGGACTTCTGGGCCACGATGGAGACTGAGGTTATTGAACAAGTGGCGTTTCCTGCCAGCATCCCTATCACCAAATTTGATGCCTCTGTCATTGCCCCCTTTTTCCCTCCACTCATGAGAGGAGCTGTGGTCGTCAACACTGAAAAAGACAAAAACCTGAATGTGCAGCCAGTACCTGGTAAGGCTACTCAGTGGCTGACAGGGTCCTGGGAAGGACTTGGTTAAGAGTGTCTGTGGCAAGATAGCACAGTGAGAGAGGCAGCCTGCCCACCTGGAGGACTCCTGGAAGGATGATGACAGCCAGTGAGAAAACCTCTGGAAATGGAAAGCAGGGTGCAGAGTTTTGAAGAAGTTACTAGCCATATTACAGAGAACAGACACATAGTTTACTGCCATCTTCCTGGAATACACTACACTGAGAATTGGAAATCTTACAAAAGTACTGATGGTAATGTTTAACCCTGAAGGTTTTCACTGAATCTGTATGATGAAGCCAAGGCATTTACCTTTGAACTGATTTTTCAGATGACTTTGTAGGTGGTTTGTGAGTGATACATTGAGATTAATGATGAGTGATACATTGATAACATTGGATTAGTGATGAAAGACATACATTTCTGACAACTTCGGTTCAATTCCTGGCTGTGCCACCTAGCAGCTGTGTGAACTCTGATCAGAGTCCCTCATTGCCCTGAGCCTCTGTTGCTGCGTTTACCAAAAGGACATGATCATGTTGCCTACCTGCTAGGCTGCTGAGCTAGCTCAGTTAGTGATAGGCTTCTACTCTTTTTCTTTATAAACTGCAGCTCACAATAACAAAAACATTTTGTATTGTGGCCTGGAAATCCATAGGTTCACATGGGGTATCTGTAACTGAACCGAAACTGTCATGAAACAGTACTTTTCCATATTGGTGCTATGCATTTTTATTTTATCTTACTTTCAAAATTCTGGATATGATCTATTCAATTGATTTAATAAATACTTAGTATGCTCTAGTCCACTTATTCTCAAACATTTCCAACCTTAGCTGTTGTGGCCCTACCTTGTCGTTGCTGTTTCAAGGCCCGGGAATTATTAAAGTCCCCACCTAGTTCCCTTGATTAGCCAAGATCATACTGTATAGAGAACATTTGTAAAAATATGGCTTCTGATACTGTGCTCTTGGTGCTAGAAAACAGAAGACTTTGGATTAAAAGCTGACACATCTTAGGGTTCTGGCAGTGCCTGTATGCTATTTCTTACATAGATGTTTCAGGACACATTCCAGTTCTGAGAGACCAAATGAGTGCAGAAGTCAGAGCCCTGCCTTGAGTCCCATTTCTCTCAGCACTCTCAGTGCTCAGTGCTCCTTCTGTTGCTGGCAGCTCTGCAGCCTTAGCCCCCTTGTTCCCATCCTCCAGTGTTGGGGCCCTCCCTGTAGCCTCTGCTGGTGGCAGCAGCACCTTCCATCTCCACTGTCATCTCTTGTAGGCAATGGCAGTGCCTTGGTGAGGCTCCTCCAGGAAGGCACTTGCAAGATTGAGGAGATTGGCTCCTACAGTGAAGAGGAGCTGCGGCATCTGCTGGGGCAGTGTGACATTCCTTTCACAGCAGAAGACTGCAGGGTGTGTATCGAAGTGGAAGTGGTGGTGGTGATCCAGGCTTCGGAAGCAGACCAGTGGGTGTGTAGCTTATCCGGGTCAGATGTGAACTCGGTGACTGCACACCTCCACTGGACAGAGGTGCTGGCTATGTGGGGGCCTAGAAGGTGGGAGCAGCCAGCTGTGTCATGACATGCATGTGACACTTCTTAGCTTACAGTCAGTCCCTCCTGTTAAAAGTAAGGGGCCTGGACTCTGTGGTCAGGAATCCTGACTTAAAATGTGCGACCTTAAATAAACTGCTTTATATTTTGAGCTTCGTTTTCCTCATGTGTAGAATTGGAATAATTAAAAGACCAACCTCATGGGTTTACTGTAAGGAATGTGTTACAGTATCTGCTTTTCAGGCTCTTCAAAGTGGCTGTATTTACATGCATAGACTGTCTATATGTATGTCTGGATTTTACCTGTGCAGTACTTTATTGTACTTTATATTTCTGTGCTATTAAAGTATTAGGCTTCCTTTAAACTCAGATTCTAATATTAGTTCCTCTTTGAAGGCTTCTCTGACCTCTAAAAACTAGAAGGCCCGTAGCCCTAGAAGCTAGCAGGTTGGTCATTCTGGCTGTCTTTTTGTGACCTGATTTTGGGGGGCTCCATTTGTCTACCTGTACGTAGAGGAGCACTGGCTGGGTAGAGGTAAAGACCCACTCTGGCCTGGCAGTTGGTCTTTTGCTGTAGGTATGGAGTGCACATTTAATGCCGAGTGCCAGGCCTGGTCTCTTAGCATTCACTCCTGTTCTTATCTTGTCCTCCAGGACCAGCTCTGCTTCTCTTTATTGGCCCTCTATGAATCTGTGCAGAATGGAGCCAGAGCTAGACAGACCCCACCACATCTTACAGGGGGTAAAATCTACAAAATGTGCCCCCACCAGGTAAGAGGATAACAAGGGAAAACTTCAGATGAACTTGGGGTTTGATACTACCAGTGCTGTGCAGCCTGTAGAGTCAGGTACCTTCATGTAGGCTGAGGAAAAAGACGTGATGACTCGTCAGTGTATATTTATTATGTCTCTACTGTGTGCCAAGCCATGAGTCACCTCCTAAAGGTACAGAGTAAGCAACAAAGGTGTAATTCTTCCCCAGTTGACCTCATATTTTAAAAAGGAAATGAAAATTGCTCTGACTTACAATGTTAGCTCTGAAAGAACCAGTCAAGGGCCTGAGAGAGAAAGTAACTGGGAGTGACTACTGTCTAAGCAGCGAAGGCTGAGTCCTGATGGTGGGTGTGCTGCCCCAGTGATGAGCCAGGGAAGGAGGGCTCCGCTGCAGAAGGACCAGTAGAGCTAGAGTAACCACTGCGATTTTATTCCAAGTGTGAGGGGCCTTTTGGGTGGTGTTGCGTGGGAAGTTGCATCTGATTTTTGTTTTGGTTTGGTTCAGTGTTTTGCTGCACTGGAGATTGAATCCAGGGACTTAAGCGTGCAAAAAATACACTCAAATCACTGAGCTACATTCCCAGCCCTGTTTTGACAGTATCTTGTTATGCTGCTCAGACTGACATTGCACTTGTTTTCTTCCTACCTTAGCCTCCCAAGTAGCTGGAATTACAGACATGTGCCTCTGTGTCCAGCATGGTTTTGATTTTGAGACAACCTCTCCATATGTCTGTAGAAGGGTGTAGATGCCATAGTCACCAGGATAGCTCCACGACAGGTTGTGTACCTGATGTCAGAGTAGGATCAGGAAGATACCAGTACAGAAAACCCAGGACTGTTCACAAATACTGACTAGAGTGCAGGGGGTCCTCAGCAGAGCCCCAGTTCATAGAGGTGTATGAGTCAATAGGATGACTTTAGAAAGAGAATGAGTTTATTAACCCCTTAGATAAAAGCTGTGTCTAAAGGAAATGCTTTCACCTGGGTCAGTCAGAACCTACTCAGAGTGGGATGCTCATGTGACTGGAGGGGTCCTCTCTTGAAAAGCAGTGGATGGCATAAAGACTTAGCAGTCTTGGGGCTGTTAGGGGCAGTATATGACTTGGGAGCATCTGCCAGGTGGGTGTAAGTGTGAGATTCTCTATTGTACCCAGAGCTGTCCAGCAATGGAATGAAATGGTGCTGGACTATACCAGAGCTTCCCATCTCATCAGCATATTGGGACAGGTGAGGTGCTTCCTCAAAATACAGATGTTTAGACCCAGAGATAGTAATTATTGAGGTTTGGGCTGGGCCGCAGGAATCTCCATCTTTAACTTGCTATTTTACTGGTGCTGTGCAGGTAGGATTAGGAACCACTAGATGTTGTTTGGTAGGACTGTGAAAGGAATGGAGGTTAGAGGAAATGTCCTGAAGGGCCTTTCAGCCTAAATTGAGGACAGGATGTCCCAACTCTTCTCTCAGGAGGAGGAGCCAGTGATTTCATTTGGGAACAGAAGTAGAAGGAGAACCCGATGTCATGGACTCCGGTAGAATTGACTCAGTCATGAACCTGAGTGTTCACTGTCCTAGGGAGAAGTGAGCAAGGACCTTACTGTTGGAGTTGGTGTCATAGCTCCTTAATCCTGGCTGGACCCTTCATCTCCCTCCAGGTGGTTTGTGGCTCCAAGTACCTTGTTCGTGGTGAGAGTGCTCGTGACCACGTGGATCTGCTAGCCTCTTCCCGCCACTGGCCACCTGTCTATGTGGTAGACATGGCTACACCTGTGGCTCTCTGTGCTGATCTTTGCTACCCAGAGCTGACCAGCCAAATGTGGGGGAAGAACCAGGGCTGTTTCTCTAGCCCTACAGAACCACCTGTGGTAAGTCTTCTCCTGAGAAACTGGAATATGACCCTCAGTTGAGTATATTGTGCTCCATTGGCCCTTCACGGGCCAAACTTAAATGTATGCATTCGTTTTATACACCAGTATCCGGTCTGGATGCGCTAGAACCAGCACCTACTTGGTAACTTTTTATGTTACCACTGTGTATAAAGCCTTAGTGTGTCATTTAGCATGCTTGAGGTATCCCACAATAGGAACCTTGTGTTGAGAGTCATTGTCCGTATCCAGCCAGACCCTGGGGAAGCCCTGAACAGTGATCTTCTCTTATTGTCTCCTTTTATTAAAAAAGGGAAACTAAGACCCAGAACAGGACATGGACTTGACCAGGGTCACATAGCAGGTCCCTTGTCTCTGTATCTTGGTCAGTTGTGCCAGGCAGTGGTTCTTAACACAGTCACAGCCCTCCAAGGCTCACCCTCATTCTTCACTGGAAGAGGCCCTAGGACGAATACTAGGATCGAAGGAAAGTGAGGGCCTCTGCCAGCGTGTGTTTAGGGAAGAGGCCTCCAGGTTGGCCTTGCGGGGGACATTGTTGTCGTCACTCCCAGGGGCTCCCAGGCTCCAGAAGCTTGTACTGAGGGCTCCAGAAAGGTTTTTGGCCATGCCCCCTGAGAGGTGGCTCTCACTGTGCAGCCGGACTTTTCATATAGAAAAGTGATACTAGCAGCTAAAGCAGTCCAACATCTGTTCCGTGGGGTAGGTACTGTTCTGTCCCCCTTGTCACATGAGGAACGAGGCAGAGGAGGAGAGGAATGAGATTTGACCTGGGAGATAAACTACCCAGTGATACTAAGATTTAAACAAGGCTGGCTGATCCCTTGGCCTCTGCTCTCACCGACTACAGTATATACCTTGGTCATTTCCTCCTATCAAAAATGCTTCTCATCTCTTCTAGACTGTGTCCTGCCCCGAGCTCTTGGACCAGCATAATTCCGTGGACGTGACAGAGGCTGAACACTCTGTCCAGCACCCAGTTACCAAGAGTATTGTGCGGCGCATCGTCCATGCAGGCACACAGTCCAGTCCTGGTGACCCCAGTGCTGGTCACCACTCCTTATCCCTGTGCCCTGAGTTGGCACCCTACACATCCATCCTAGCCTCCATTACGGATAGCAAATCAAACAGTATCCGCCAGCGTCCCATTGCCTTTGACAATGCCACTCACTATTACCTCTACAACCGCCTCATGGACTTCCTCACCAGCCGTGAGATTGTCAACAGGCAGATCCATGACATTGTGCAGAACTGCCAGCCTGGTGAAGTGGTCATTCGCGACACCCTCTACCGCCTTGGGGTTGCTCAGATCAAGACAGAGCCTGAGGAAGAGGTGGAGGAAGAAGAGGCAACCACAATGGCAGAATAAGCTAGGGTGTTGTACAGGGACTGCATCGTCTCTCAAGCCATAGTACAGCCTTTGCCCAAGGCAGATCTATCCAGGGACCGCAGAGGCAGTCACCTGTGGGCAGGGTCTCTGACTGCTGGGACTGACCAAAGAGCTTCCATTTCCTGAGCACACCAGAGCTCAGAGTCCATGCTTCTCTGCTCTCTGGGGCTCAGGAGAGGGGTCAGGAAATCCCTTACTGGCCCTGGATGAGCACTTGTGGGAGGTAATACGGTTAAGGAGGGGAAGGGAGCTGAGGGGAAGGCTGGTAACCAGCGCCCTGGGGCCTGATGCCGGTGGGGTAGAGGTCCTGGGGTGGGCTGAGGCAGGAGTCCACACTAGGTGAGGTGTCTCTTCCACCTGGGGGACCTGGTCTAGACCTAGAGCCACATGAGCTCTTTAGCCTGCTGTTGCCTCTGAGTTGGGGCCTTGGAGGCCTCGTTCGTATTAGACATCCCTTTGGGCTCTTGATTCTTCCCAAAGGAGGGATACATTTTTCTCCAGGTCTTCCTGCACCACATTTGAGGGAAGCTGAGGAAGAAGGAGCAGTCATCCACAGCTTTCTTCCAGGATTGTCCTCTTGAGCTTTGGGGAAGATTATCCCCTTCCTCCTTTCCCTGGCCACTGCTGCTGCACCTTACATCCCTCTGGGCCCTGAGACCCTCACCACAGGGGATATGGCCTATGGTCCTGTGACATAACCTGGCAGCAATAGGAAAACTCCCTTCTGTGAAGGGGAAGCAGACTGGGCCATATGGGAACAGCAGGGCTGGCTCAAGTGCCCATGGTTTGCTTAGGGCCCAGGAACAGGCCAAGTGTTTAATTTATTGATAGAAGTGGAGTAGGTGACTTCCCCCCTCCCCCAACAAGAATAAAGTTTATTAAATTATCTGGTTTTGATGAAGCAAGAGCCAGTTCCATGCTCATTGTGTAGGGCACAGTGTGGTCAGGCTTTTGGGATTCTGGGCTTGTCACTTTATGTGAAGGAGGAACAGAAGATTCTCGGGAACTTGTATGCGCTTACGTGACGCAAAATACCAGAGGCTGCCTGTATTAATGCTGTTAGTTTAATGTTTACAAAGAACATCCCGCAGCATGACTGTTAGTTACAATGCGTCAGCTTGGGGGACTGCGAGCTTCTTGATTGGTGTGGCCAGCACACACCAAGGTCCTCTGCCTTCCAGCCCAGAACGACAGGGAACTGGGCAGAGCACCCCTCACATTTAGCTGCCACATGGCTCATTACAGCAGTGCCAGATCCAGGGTGGGATGGGCTGCCTAGTGAAGAAGGCTGAAGGGCAAAGGCTGCAAGGTCCTATTGGAGTCATACATAGGAGCCACCGTGCCCCGAGGGACCTGTGGTCTGAAAGCACTTGTCCACTCCTGCTGCCCCCTTGGTTCAGAATATGATCCTACCGCTTGCTGAGCCCCAAGGAGCCTTATTTTCTCAACATCCAGGCATTTCATCCAAACAGTCCATTTCCATAGAGATGTGAGAGGGTTTGGGAAGCGAAGTGCAAACAAGGGTGGGAGTGAGCTGGGCGGTGAACTTGAGTCCAACATCGCGAGAACAATGGGGGAGGGTTGAAAGGGCTCAGCCCCTAAATGGCAGTGATGGCCCAGGCTCTGGGAGTGGGGTCTTTTGACCTCCCCCAAGGCCCTCACATCCCCAAGTTTTAGAGCTGGGCCAAGCTGTGGAAATGACCAAGGGCAGAGTTTGTGTGTTCTCCCCATGTTGCCCCATCCATGGAGGAGTTGAAGCTTGGTGGTGGGGAGAGAGTGCTCCTGTTGTCACCACCTCAGCACTTGGTAGTTGTTGGGCTGCAGCAGGGGCTGGGCAATGTCCCCTGGCTCACAGCAGGCCAGCTGCTCACTGGAGCTTTCTTCCTCTGGCTCGCTGTTGCTGCTGCTGCCATTGCTGCTGCTTGGCAGATTAGCATAGTCCTAAAAGTGGGAGAGGCCGGGGACAATCCAGAGATCAGGCCAAACCCTGTTTGCTCTAGCCAGGCCTCCAGCCACTGCCCAACCCCTCCCCACTTCACCTGCTGTCTCCTGTCTGCATGGGCCTGCTCCTGGAGGAGGAAGCAGATCTGCTGGAAAGTGGGTCTGCGGGTGGGCTCCAGGTCCCAGCAGGCTTGCATGATGCTGTATCTGGAGATAGGACGGAAGTTGCCCTTAGGAAGCTCTTCTGTGTCAAGGGACCATTATATACATCCTACAGAGACCTGTCCAGTGGAGGTCCCAAACCTAGTCAGACCCGAGTGTGAGCTGTGGATGGAGCACATGCAGTGGTGTACTGCTTATCCAGCATGCGTGGGGCTCCATGTCCCATCCCCAGCATTGGGGAAGAAAAAAAGTTTGGTACAGTACTTCTTGTCTTTGGCGTGCTTTACCTCAGTTCTTCTGGTACCCCTGAATGTGTTCTCATCACCCCCATTTCAACACATCAATCCAGTGTCCTCGAGGTCATTGTAATAAGTTACAAGTCTGGCTGTGGTTAGGGCCTGGCCCAGTTCAGAGCCTTATCCGAGACCATCTCCTAGGCTGCCTGGGAAACCAGTAAAAACGCTGAACTAAGGGAAAAGGGGATTATTCTAGATTCTACTGTGGGGACATGAAACCTGGCCCTGGAGCATTTCGGACAGAGAAAGATATACTAGCCAAAGCCTGGGCATCCCCTTCCCCGGGGACCCTTTCACATACATGTTCTTTGGGGCAAAGGCAGGCTGGGCCATTTGGTATCCATCTTTCACCAGTTTATAGAACTTGCTGTTCACCAGGATGCCAGGGTAGGGGTTCAGCCCTGCAAAGACCAGGATCATGTAAGGGGCCACACTCACTCTTTCCCCACCCACCTGCATCCCAGTGGGGTGGTGTGCAAAGGGCCCCCAGTGCAGCAGCTACTCTTCCCCGGGGCCTGCTGCGTGAAATGCCCAGACACCAGGCATTACCACCCCACACAGAACCATGGCACGGGCTCTGCAGTCAGGTGGACCAAGTGGGGACCATGCCAGAGAAGTACATGTGAGGACTTAGCACAAATCCCTGTGTCTGGTCCTCAGGAAATGGCTAGTTACTTGAGCTGCATCTGTAAGAGTATGTCACTTTTGGGCCAAGGAGGCCAGCAGTGTCATAGAGAAAAGCAACTGCAGGAGGGAAATGAATGAAAGGGCTCAGAGGCTGTGTGAGCACTGAGGGGTCCACCCAGCCCACAAGAGTTGCGCTATATTTGAAAGCTCTTGCCCATCTGCTTCCTCCCACAGCCCTTGTGCTGTTCTGGGCCCCAGGCATCCTTGACTGATTCCTCTGTCAGGTATGACACACTGGTGGAGTAGCCAGGCTCCAAGGTGGGCCTGGGTTGCAGCCAGCAGCTCACCCAGTGAGAAAATCTCCCAGAGAAGGATGCCGTAGGACCAGACATCGCTCTGCACTGTGTAGACGCAGTTGAAGATGCTCTCCGGGGCCATCCACTTCACAGGCAGGCGGGCCTGAAAAGATCATCCCCAGTTATTCGGGGCCCTGGCTTTCTGTCCCTTCCCTAACCCATCCCTTCCTTCCAGCACTTACATTGCCCTTGACGATGTAGTTGGAGTCGTTCATGATGTCCCTAGCCAGCCCGAAGTCCCCAATCTTGGCCACATGCCCATTGGTCAGCAGCACATTTCGAGCAGCCACGTCCCGGTGGATACACTGAGGGGAAGCACTGCGGTAATTAGTCCCGGCCCTCCCCTATCTGAGTTCAACGTGGGGAAGGGCAAGGGGGGCCCACAAGGCCTTGGGGTCCCCCTGAAGCAGTCATCATCAGTTGTCCTCTATCTTGAACTCCTGTCCAAATCTGCCACATTGCAGGGGTTGAGACGATTTAATGTGCTCAGACAAGTGTTTAAAAGGCACCACTGCTCTACCTCCAGAGCCCTTCCAGCTGCAACGGCTGCTACCTTCAGGGGTTCCCGGCACCAGGCCCAGGGCCTCCCTAAGCATTAGTGTGCGTTAGCACTCGGTTTTTAGCCTCAGAGAATTGCAATTATGCCATTTTTATAGATAAAGAGAACAAGACTCGGAGAAAAATGAAAGTCACCACCAAACCATCAACTCCCCCGTCTGTTCTAAGGATGGTAGAAACCTCACTCCTGGGCTCTTAAGCCTGGGCTAAGAGTATTTGGTTCTCTGACGTCCTCACAACCCCATGAGGAAGGTTCTGGTTTCATCCCTGAGGCTGTGTGTTTCACCCGGGGCGACAACTGTTGTCCCATTTGCAATGTTGAGTAAAAGTGAGTGAACCTGTTGGGGGAACTAGTACCCTTCCGTGTGGGTACTGACTACACCTGCTTGGAAACAAACACTCCCCTGGTTGGAGGCCTCACCCCTCCTGGAAAAAACAACCTGGGCACCTTTATCTTCCACCCACCTCTGAGGGCCTCTGAGGCTGCTGCCTGCCTGCCCTCTTTCAGCCCCTTCCTTCCTCCCCCCACCTCCTCCCCTTTCCTCCCCACTCATCCATTCAGCCCCACAAGGCTCCGACTAACACATCAGCGACCTGAGCACCAGAGTGGTTCTAGCTTACATTGTCTCTCTCTCTCTCTCTCTTTTTTTTTTTTTTCTGGCTTTTTGAGACAAGATCTCACCATATAATCCAGGCAGGCCTCAAACTCGCCGTGATCCTGCTACCTCGGCCTTCTGAGTGCTGGGACTACAGGTGTGTACCCAGCAGGGACTTACATTCTTGGAAGCTAGGAAGGCCATGCCCTGGGCCACTTGGCTGGAGAAGTGCAGTAGGTCCCAGAGCTCCAGTGGCCGTTTCTCCTCCTTGTCCAGGCCTGGGATGGGAAGAAGCATCAGGGCATCCCTGTCACAGGCCTGCTCTTCTCTAATCCCACCCCTGCCTCCCAACGACCTTCTGCCTCTCTCCTCACCTTGTTCCGAGAAGGAGTCATTGGAGGAAGTGGAGACTGGCCTCATTTCCACATAGGTGTCCAGACCCTGACTAGAGAAGCCACTGTCCCTACACAGGAGAGAAGGTTGAGGGGTAATCAGTCCCTGTCACTGTACTGCCCAGCCTAGGCTTCAGCCTCCAGCTGCCCCATGAGCTCTCCTAGTCATCAGGAATGGGAAGGAACCTCAAAGTCAACCCAAACATCCCTTTCTAATGAGGAACCCCCGCCGCCGCATTCTGTCTTAGTGATCACTGCACTTGCCTGGACACCCCCCATGTCAGAGATACAGCCCATCCTATCTGTAGGCAGCTGTGCCTGTTAGAAAGTTCTTCCTGCTCCTAATGCTAATGGAACTTTCCTCTTCTGGTCTTCATTTTATCAAGGGCCACTGATAAGTTGTGTTTTTTTCCATAATGACCCTGCTGGAATCTGAGCACATTCTGTGACCCCTTCTTAGAGTCCTCTCTTCTCTAGATACCTGACTTTCACCATAAAAATCCTTGGGGAACTTTGAACAATGCCATACTCAGACCATTTTGAAACTCTAGGGGCAAACACAGCCACCCACAGCTTTCCATCTCCCTGGGGTGAGACCCATGATGGACCACCTGGCGAGTCTTCTTAGGGGATAAATTGTGGCTGAGCAGGTCTGAGTGGGTGGGCCTGAGATGTGAGCTTCTAGCAGTCCCACAGGGATGCCTGTTCTTGTGTAGTAGGTAAGTTTGAGAAGGGCTATTTTAGACCAAAGAGCCACTTCTGCTTCTAACAGTTCCATCAGATAGGAATTCTGAATACCTTACCTCCAGTCCCTCTGCACTGGGGATATCCACCTTGACAGTGCCCATACTCTAAGTTCCCACAAAGAGAACCCGGAGTTTTGTTTACAGATGTGAACTTGGCAAAACTGCCCTCTCCTTTGTTCTGGAAATGATACCTCTGTATTAACAGAGCCTGGGATCCCCTTGGAGGGATTGGTTCATATGCCACTTGCCCTTGAAATTTCTCCACCGAGAATACTTTCTCTGCCTGCAGGTTTGAACATAGAAGCTAATACCGTGCTTTGGTACTCATTTTTCTTTGATCTAGCTCTGCAGGTTCCATCCTTTCAGAGGGGTGTCAGTATCAGAAGGGAAAGCAGACCGACTCAGGCCCCCCTTTCTGAGGGGATAGGGTCCTTCTTCTTTGGCTCCCTAGGGCTGGCTGCTGCTACACCCCTCTTGTCCTAATTTACTTCTGGCTGTGGGGCCCCAAGAGCAAGACCCATAGGACAGCAGTGTGGCTAAAGTAAGTGCTGCCCTCAAAACCAAGAGGGCAGAGTTTTAGCTCAGCTCTGCCCCTGCCTTGACTCCTGGGTGATATGAAACTTGCCACTTCCTTTCTCCGATTCCCCTTACGGTTCCTTCCATCTGCCTCTGCTTCCAGGAATCACAACATTATAGAACAACAGAGATAGAAAAACCCCGAGAGGTTCACTACCTTGATGGCTCACCCAGGGAAACAGGCCAGAATGAAGCAGGGAGCTGCCCACAGTCATGCTATTTTGCCTCCTCTCACCCAACAGCTAACTGATTGTCCCCACTTCTCCATGGTGACGTAGGCACTGAGGCCAGCCACTCCTAAGTGGAATAGGTACTCTGCAGCCTCTTATAGCACATGTGGTAGGAGAAATCAAGTATCCCCCATGTCTTCCCATCTCTGACCAGGGCTCCAGGCATGAGTCTGGGTTGATCTTTATATACACATTCAAGTGATGATTTCATCAACATGTTTTCATCAGCCTATGAGCCGCCCATCTTTGCCCTCCACCTTCTCACAACACGGTAGGTACGCAGATGTTTGTCGAATGAATAGAATATGTGGTAGAAAATCAGAGTTCCTGGCTGGCTATTCTTCATGGCATAAATTATCACATGAGGGCCACCCACTCTGGAGCTGGCTTTGCAGACAGACCTGGGCCCCACCTCCCGTCCTGGCCTCCTCCCTGTCCTGTGACAGGGTACTACCTGTGGACATATTTCTTTTCCAGATGGATGTTCTTGTAGCCAGTATCGCCTTCAGGGTCCTGGCCTGGACTCAGGCTGGGTCCCAGCATGTCCTCAGCCTTCTTTCTCAGGAAGTTGAGCAGATCGCCATAGCAGCAGTACTCAGTGATGACCAGGACAGGGCCTAGAACAGCCAAGGGCGTAGTTTGAGCAGCAGCATGGGGTTGGGGACAGTTAGGCCCCAAGCCTGGGACCCAACATCTAAATTCTAATCCCATCTCTGATCAGATTTCTCAGTGCCTCAATAAACCCCAGTCAGTCTAACACAGAACTTAAAAAAAATTTTTTAAGTCCAAGAATTTTTCCTTCAAAAGAAATATATGGCATTTTGATATAGGGTGAAGGGTGGGACCTTGGAATACCTCCAAGATCCCTGGAGTAAATGTTCAAGCATCTTTGGGTAGGACCTTCTTAAAACATAGATTTGGGGGCTCTATTCTAGACCTACAGAATCAGATCCTCTGGAAACAAGAGTCCAGAAAGCTGAATTTTTCAGTTCTTGTTTTTGTTTTCTAAGTAATGTTATCACTATGTAGTTCAGGCTGGCCTTGAACTCACAGTGACCCTACCCACCCCCACCCACCCTGTGAGCTGGATTACAGGCATAGGTCACCAAGCCCAGCCAGAAATCTCTACTTTTATCTCTGGTGTTCAGAGACGGCTATGAATCCTGGACCAGAGCTTTGCTACCCCTTAGTAGCTCCTACTTAGTCCAGGAGTCTGGCCTAGGAATTTCAAGGGTGCTAAGGCAGGCCTTCTATTGGCATTTGGAACAGATAAAAGGGGAGGAGAGAGCCAGATGTCCCCAAGGCCTTGAGATACCCACCCCCAAAGGCCCCAGGATCAAGGGCCCCATTCCCACCAGGGCCCTCACCTCCGTAGGTGCAGGCTCCCAGAAGGTTGACTATGTTCTCATGCTGCCCCAGGTGACTCATGATCTTCAGCTCAGACATGAGGGCCTCCTTCTCATCCGCATGAGCTGTGGCTGGGAAATGGAGCCACAGGCCAGAGCAAGCAGGGGGTATCCAGAGAGCCAGAGGGACCAGAGGTCGTAAGAGAGGAGGAAAAATGCAGACACACAGATTGGAGGGAGGAAGAGAGAGGAATGGGCCTGTCACTGACCTGGTCTCTGAGTAACAGCAAGCCAAGCTGCAACCAGGCCATGCCCCTACATGACTTCTATGTGCCCCAGCCTCCCTGGGACTGTCAGAAGCCCTTCCTCACCCCAAAACTGACCCACACCTTCTCCAAGCTAGGAATCACAGGAAGAATGGCCTCACATGGAAAGCTATGTCCTACTTCCCACTCCCAGGCTCTATCCCCAAATTCCAGCAGGCTGAAACTCCCAGCATACCCTGGTTCCCAGCCCCCACCCCAGGGCCCAGCATTCCTCTCACTCACACTTCAGCATCTTGACAGCCACCTTCAGGACAGCGTCTTCTTTGCCCAGACCAAAGGCTGTGGCCTCTACCACCTTCCCAAAGGCACCAGCTCCAAGGGTCTTACCTGTCATACACACGGGCTCCTTAGGGCTCTGGGTACGAAAGGGTCTATTGCTCAGGGCCCACAGGCTTCCTAGAGCCCCCCACGGACCCCATGAAGGGAGGGCACGAGGATGCTGGGACCCCGTCTCACCAAATTGCAGGTTGTTTCGAGGGAACTCCCACTTCTCGTTGTAGGGCAGCTGGGTGGGGTCGATGAAGGTGTAGTTGTTGCCTTCGTAGCTCTCAATGATCTTCCAGCGCACTTGGTACTTGGGCTTCTGTGGAAGGAGAGGGAGCCGCATGGAGCCGGGTCTGGCAGGCTGATCTCAGATCTCATCTCCCAGGAGCAGGGGGTGGGGGAAGTTCCAAAGCACTCAGGCAGGAAAACAGGGTGAGCCCTGCTAGGTGCTGAGAGCCACGGCACCTCACGCATAGGATGCTGACAGCCAGTCCTTCTCGGCCCCCTGTCCTACCGTGACGCCTTCCCTTCTCCAAGCCTCAGTTTCCTTATCTGTGTATTGAAGTTCTCTGAGGATCTCTGATAATTTTGGTCATTACTGTGCCAGGAAGGAGAGTAGAGCTTGAGATTACCCATTTACTTAGCCATCTGCCTTTCCTCTCAGCTGTTAAGTTTTTAGTCGTGTTGCAATGTTGGAGACTGAACCCAGGGCCTCACGCATGGTTAAGCACATGCTTTGCCACTGAACCACACACCCCATGCCCATTTTTATTTTAAATTGTGGTAAAATATACCTAACATAACATTTACCATCTCAACCATTTTTAAGTATGCATTTCAGCATTTAATACATCCACATTGTTGCACAACCAATTTCCAGAACACGTCTTGCATAACTGAAGTCCTAAGTTTGGATATTTATCTTAGTGGTATAAGAATGAGGTCATGAGTTCGGTCCCCAGTACCAAAAAAACCCCTGAAATCCTATACCGATTAAAAGATAACTCTGTACTCCTGCATTCTTTTCCTCAGTCACTGCCTGCCATGGTACTACTTTCTGTATCTTTGAATTTTCCTGTTCTGTATTTTATGTAAGTGGACTTGCAAACATTAGCCTTCTCTGACTAGCTTATTTCACTTAGCCTAATGCCTTCAGGGTTCATCCATGCCTTAGAGTGCGTTAGAATTCCCTTCCTTTTTAAGGCTGAGTAACAGTCCCTTCCAATCATTTCATGAGCATCTGTTTGTGCTAGCTGAAGCTGTTTCAGCATTAAACAAGACCAACTCTGGGCCTACGTGGAGTTTGCATTTTAGGGATTAAGAATATATTCAACTCAAATAAGAAATTTTCAAATACTGCTGTGAAGAAAATAAAGCAGATTAATGGAAAAGCGTGATGGGCAGTGTAGGACAAGGCCTCCAAGGAGCCAGTTGTAAGGATTTTCCGAGCACAGTGTGCACAAATGCTGTAGTCTTGAAGAGGGAAATATCCTGGCGACAAGGTACCAGAAGGCAGCTGGTATGCACACAGAAGGTGAGGGGAGGCTTCACAGGCAAGGAGATCTCGAAAGCTGAGACAGGTGGGTGCCAGACAGTACCCTAAACGGTGAGCCTCTCCTCTGGCTGGCTTTGGTTCCTTCCTAGGCTTTTGTTTCTATCCAGCCTGGGGAGGAGGAGCAGCCACCTCTCCCTCCTGCTCCAGGGCAGCTGCCACAAGGACATCATGCCCACAAGAAGTGCTGACCAAAGGCCAAGTGTAGGGGGAAAGTGGAAGCTGGGATGGGAGGTGGAGGACACTGAGGCACTGGGTCATCAGACCAGCCCTTCAGGTCAGGCCTTGGGAACAGACAGACCGGCTTGGCTGTGTTAGCAGCTGGGATCCCTCCCTGAGCACCCAGCTTGGGGAGCTAGAGGGCGTGTGAACAGGTGTCAGGGAGGAGGGTAACCTATGACTGTGCGTCTTCCCAGGTTAAGAGAAACACTCCAGATAGCTACAGGAAAGAGCTTTCTGGCCAGTAAATTGGGAGAAAAAACTACAGCTAGACATGAGGAAGAACTTCCGCGCTCTGGTTCGGGAGGGCAGGTTACAAGTAAACTTGAGCACATTCATGTTATGGCCTGAGAGGAGAGTCTGAAATGTGCCATAGGAGGCACTTCCTGAGCCTCTGAGGATTCCAACCCTGCAGGTGGTCACCTTTGTCACCAAGAGCAGAGACCACAAATGGAGTAGGCAGGAGTCCTCTGACCTCTCCTGGCCATTTCCATCTGCAGGCGCCTCTGTGGCCAGGGCTGTCCCCCCCTAGTCCGCCCATCACTTCTCCTTTCTCTGTCCCCTTGCAGCTGGGCTGAGTCAGCTTCTCCCCACTCTGGCTGGCAGGGGTGAATGGGAGGAGGTCAAGGGGGGCAGAAGTAACTTGTTTGCCCATCTGCCTGCCCCCAGTATCCCCACCCTTTCTCACTCCTCCCAGGGACCTGTGCTATCTCTGAACAGCTCCCATGTGGCTCCAGTGCAGCCACCTTGGCCAATTTCCTAAGAACTGGAGTAGATGTTGAAATGGTAGCAGTGGAGGCTTACTGAGCACTTCCTGTGAGCAGGACCTTGGGCTGGACACTCACTAAATGTCATCTCCTCTGTTCCTGGAACCCAGCTCGCCTCTAACTTCCCTTCTGAGATTGAACTGAGAATGGAGACATTAAAGTCCCAGCACCCACCCGCTCCAGACCAGATAGTTCTATGCAGGGAATGCTCTGCTTCCAGAAGTGGAGAGCTGAGCAGTTCCATGGGAGAATCCCTGGGGGTCCCTCCTGTCCCCAGAGCTCAGTTCCAAGACCCAGAGTCCCAGTTTCTCCAGCATCCTCAACAATTCCTCTGTGCCTCCTTCCCTTCCTCCCTGAGTCCCTTCGTCACAGCCTGCTGACTGCTGCCCTTCCCTCTTCCTCCTCGCCTCTCCCCTGGTCTCTTCAGGAGACAGAAGGTGATGACTCAGCCCTGAGTCAGAAACAACCCTTCCACAGATGGGCCGCTCCTTATCCAGGCCTGGGCCACAAGGACAGGTTGGGCTAAGTGGCCGGCCAAGGAGGAGTGGAGGTGGGCCCTGAGGCAGGGGGTGACTGACTTGACTCCTCTTATCCTATTGGGGGGCACCTAGTTTAGGGGAGCTAAAGGGTGTGGTGAATGGATGTTGGTGAAGAGAGACCCCAAGGCTCAGGAGGCAGTTGGATTTCCTGGATGGGAAACAAAGAAGTGACTGAAAGTACATGTTCCAAAAATGTCCCCATGGCGAAAGCATAAAGTGTCCCTAAACCACAGCTCAACAGGCAGAGAGGGCTGTAGGGGTCTTGGACCCTTCTGAGCATCTCCAGGGCTGGCTGAGCAGGGACCTGGAAGGTAATTCCCAGTTCTGTGTAGGGAAAACCTTTGCACCCTCTGAGCACTCATAGAAGGAGCCGGCAGCCACAGGAGTAAGGTTTAGGCTCTGGAGGTGGTGAGCGGGGCCCAACAGCTTTGGGGTGTAGTCAAGGATGTGCCCAACTTCAGATTCATTTGGGTTCCCCATTTGCGTTCCTCCTGGAATGAGGGCATGTGTTCTGCCATGGAGTGCTGTCTGTACCTTGCACCATCAAGTATTTTACAAGCATCAGGTCAGGAGACCTCATGACAACCTTCCATAATTAACCCTATTCTAGGATGGAGAAACAGAGGCCTGGAGATACCAACTTTCCTGTGGTCCCATAGACAGAGGCCAGCAGAGCCAGGGTTTGGGCCACGATCTTCCACTCCTGCCCCTGGCTCCTAAAGCAGACCAGCAGGAGGTTCCTGTGCTAGAGGAGGAGGGCTGTTAAGGATCACCTGGCTCCACTGTACAAGAGGGCCCAGGAGCATAGTGAGTCAGCCACGTGCAACACAGAGCTGGATCTAGACCCCTGGAGTCTTGACCTGGGTCTCTTTTCCTGGGGGTTCCATTCACAGCCATCTTCTTATTCAAGGTGCTGCTGAAGTGCAGAGAGCCTGAGCCCGGAGCTGCCCTTATCTATTCATCTGTCTTGCCCACTCCAGCTAGGATTGTTTTCTCCTTAGGCCCCCAAGGATGGCCAGGAGAAGGCCACAAAGAGGACACAACAGGGGTTATCCATCCCTTGATCACTTTTCAAACCTATGGATACCCCAGAACCTGCAAGCAGGGTTTTGCCCCCTCAGAGCCTCAACCACACCCTTTTCTGCCTCCTCTTCCGGGTCCCACCTCTGGAGCCCACCATGGTCCTGCACTCACCTGCTCCTCTGCACACACTCAGAAGGCCTTTTCCTGACTCTTGTCTTCCCTGCTGCTTCCCCAGCCAACCAAGCCTGTCCCACTAAGGCTAAGCTACCTCTTCCGGTCTCCCTTCTCCATGGCCACGGGAGAATCCACCACCTCTGACAATACCACCTTCCTGGAAGCTTCTGGCCAGAGCCCTCTGGGATTCTGAGTGCCTTGGTCTCATATTTTGTGTGAGGAGGCGGCTTAGTGAGCCAGGTGGTGGAGGCACTGGGATCCAATGCCACAGCTCCCCGTCCGTGGCAGATCCTCAGCCCTGCGGAGCTCAGAGTCCCACCAGGCACAATGCTCCTTGCCTCCAAACTGTTGTAAGGGTACAATAAGAGGAGCTGATGTTCCCATAATGACTAAATATGTGGTTTGGAGATTAGTCTCATCCAGGTTAAAAACTAGACTCTGTCATTGACCAGCCACTGACAAGGGCAACTGTCCTGGTCTCTCAGACCTCAGCTTCTGACTCTGTAAATGGAGTTAGTAATGCCACCTGCACACCACAGCTGCTGGGGGCATTTAGTGAGATGACGTAGGCAGCATGCTTCACAAAATGTGCCCGAATTAGTACAGTCCAGCAGCCAGACAGGCAGTGTCCTAAATACATAGCAGGCAGTGAATGGCAGCTGTACTCAATAATCATACTAAATAAAAAAGAGGATGACAATGACCGTAGCACTTCCTCCTCCATGAACCCATGTGCTACACAAGGGCAAGACTCAGACCAGCCCCAGAGGTGCCCTCAACTACTGTGTGTGTCCATCTCAACTACTGGGCACCTAGAAACCTGGGCTGGAACAGGATCCTCCAATCAAGCTTCCGTAGGATCCTGTCACCAGCTCTGTAAGGTTTCCTTCACTGTCACAGCTGCTCCTGCCCACTGGGGGCAGAATGTCAGAGGCCTAAGGAGCTGCTTACTGCACGACTGACAGAATGAGGGAGGAAGAGAGTGGGGACTGAACAGTCGATCGACCTGGTGGTGAAATCCAAATGTGTCTGTCGCAGGACCCGGTCCTCCTGGACTGGCCACGCTACTTCCTCCCGACCCCCCAGCTCACCTGCTTATACTTGTACAAGAGCAACAGCAGCAAGAGCAGCAACAAGACCGTGATGGAGACGCAGGTGACCGTCACTGGTGTGAAGAAGGGCTCCTCAAGCTGCCTGCTGTGGACTTCTGAAAGGGGAGGGCAGCGGAGTGAGCAGGCAGTGGGGCCTCTGAGGCTCCCCCGTGAGACCAGGCCAGCTCACTGCCTGAAACATAGCAGGTGCTCAGCTGATGCTTATTTACTTGAGTGTGTCTTGCTGAGCAAGAATCCCCTAGAGCTCAGTGCGCATCTGCAGACCATGCTCCAGGAGAGGCATGGAGGACAGCCTCTCCAGATCTGTGCTGAAACCATACAGGGCCTCCTGTGGCTGTAGGACTCCCAGATCCTGCAATCCTAGCCCCTGCCAGTCCAAGAAGCCTCATTCCAGCAGCCTGGCCCAGGGCCTTCTACAGCTTGCACACAGCCCAGTGATGGGAACTCACCTCCTCTACTTCTGGGCAGCTCAGACAGCAAGGCCCGGAGGATGCACTGACATTGACCTCCACTGTAGCGTGTCCCCTACAGCTTCCTCACATGTCTCTTGGAATAAAAAAGCCTTCCTGATGGTCTGAGAGCCAGGCTTATGGTCCTGGGGTCCAGGATCTATAACCTCAGTTCTCTTGATGCCATTTGAAGGACATCATTCACTTGCTAGATGAGGAAGGAACTTGGGTCTGAGGTCAAATCTCACTTATGCCACATGGGTGACACTGAACCTATGACTTCTAAGTCTCAGGTTTCTCATCCTCCAAGCATGAAGGAAAATAGGACTTAATCTCCTTGGGTTGTGAGTAAACTGAGATAACACCAGCAAAGAGCTTAGCACAATGCCTCGTATGGTTGGTTTTATTACTTAATATACAACCATGAGCAGTGAGGCTGAAGTGATAGGAAGTGACAGGACCTTGGAGCGCACGGGGGCCAGTCAGGGGCTGCTCTGCGTCCTCTGGGCCCGGAGAGCCTCACTAGTGTCTGGCATGGAGTAGGCACTGAGACCTGATTGCTAAGGGCTAGAGGTTGCTATGGGTCTCTAAGAACCTGGGGAACTTTTGTGCAGCCAGAAAGGCAGCCTGCATTTGTGTACAGAGCTGGACATCAACTCTGGGCAGCTGCTCCTACAGGGACCCTGAATGGATAGAACAGTCCCTCGGGGGAGGAGGGCAGTGGGGAGGGACGAAGGAAGCTGTTCCAGCTGGCCTTAGGCTTGGGACTGCCTGTCTCTTTAGCCAGACTCTAACCTCTGCAGGGCACTGGCCCTCCGCAGAGAGTAAGTGCCCAGAGCATAGCATTTAGGCCAAACACATATTTGTGAATTGATGACTGAGGTACAGGGCAGGCACATGATTAGAGGGTCAGCTTGCTTTTCTTTGACCTCGTGTTCCTTGCCTTTCCCCTGGGTCTCAGTCTCGTGAGTTTTACCTTCCCCTGCCCTGTCCCTGGAGTTTTGTCGGCCAGGAGGAACCCAGGCTTGACCCAGAGAGGTAGGTCTCAGTATAGCTGGCATCTGCTCCCAACAGGACTCTTGGCCCTGGTGCCTTGGGGGATTGGGCAGCATCCAGGACCCGCCCCCCTCCCCCTTTGCATGCTGGTCAGGATGGGGAGGAGTAAGGCTCACCTCTAGTGACTGGCCCAGTGGACCCAGAGCTGTTCCCCACGCTGTTGTAGGCCCTGCACTCATAGGTCATATTGGGCTCCAGGGTCTTAATGGTCAACTGGCTCCGAACAGTCACTTTGTGGAAGGGTTTCTGGCTCAGAACCTCAGGGTTCAAGTCTTCCCAGACATGTAGCTCCTGGGTCTTATCACATCTGGGAAGAGCAGAAAATGATTCAGGGTTTCAGGATCCCCAGCCTGGGATCCCCTCCCACTTATGGGTGTCCAGCCCCTCAGCCCAGGTGAGAGAGGTGAGCAGAACCCACTTACCTGTTGGTGTGGCCCTTGCACTTCAGCCAAGTCACATTGGGCTGGGGGTACCCAGAGGCATCACAAAGTAGGGTGTAGGAACCATTGATAGGCTTCCATATGACACTGACCTCTGGGGCATCTGAGCAGGAAAGGAGGGTGGAGGAGAGAGGTGTCAGTCCCAGAGGCCACTACCCCACCCTCCCAGCACACCCCAAACCCAGGCCTATGTGTAAAGCCTACCCCATCACTCACATCGCAGGGTGAGGTTGAAGGTCAGAGCACTCCAGCCCCCCTCATTCCAGGCCAGGAAGGAGTAGCGGCCAGCCTCAGAGGGTTTGACACGGGTCAGAACGAGGCTGGAGGTGTACCTGCAGAGAGAGGCGGGGAGCCCACAGCCTTAAGAAGGTTGCTTTCTTTTTGATAAAGTGTCTAGGCCATGAGGACAAGTAGGGGTGTCATGGAGACAGGTGAAAGCCACCAACCCTGTTTCCTTCACTGGTCATACCTGAAAGTATTCTTCTGAAGACTTAGTACAGGTGCTTTCACATGCAAAGCAATCCCTGCTGAAATTCCTTAAAGTGTCAGTCCCTCCAAGAGGGACTGGGGAGGGGGGTTGAACACAGTGCCCTAGTGCTGGGGGTCAAGTCTTGTGCCACCATTTCTTGTTTGTGTGACCTTAGACAGATACTTAACCTCTCTGCTCCTCCACTTTTTTATCGCAAGAGTAATACACGGTTATTCATCTTAGCCTGAGGGTGCAAGGGCTGCTACATATTTAGGGTGATTGACACAGAACCTGCCTCGAGGTAGGCAATCAAATTAATGGCGCCCTTATTGTAGAAAAATCCTGGAAGCAAATGCTAACCACAAGTCATCTTGAATGATTCCTTCCAGGTCATTTTTTATTTTATTCTTTCCTTAACCTCTGTTTTATAATGTGTCCAGAATGAAGGTACCATTTAGGTAATAAACACATTTTTAAAAAATAGACACTAGCAGAGCTGGAGGTGTAGCTCTGTGGTAGACAGTGTGCTTATCTAGCATGTGTAAAACCCTGGAATGAATTCCTAGCACCACCAAATAATAATATTTTTAAAAAAATAATAAATGATAGCAAATTACCAGTTCTTGCCTGGAAAGCAGTGCAGTTCCTACTAGACTACAATTTATGCTATTCAAATGTGGTCTCAAAAACAAACAAAAAAAAAAAAAACAAGCAAACAAACAGCCAGTCTCATTCTGTGAGACCTTTGGCATTTGGAACCTGCTACACATGTTAATTCCTTTTTTAAAAAAATATAACATGGATCACTTCATGAATGTTTATGTTACCTTTTGGCAGAGGCCAGGCTAATAATATCTGTATAGCACCAAGTTTTGCATATGAAATACTGAAGTGAGTACCATATATCAGATTGTGAGATAACTGACATCATCTACTCTTTCAACTGAAAGGAACTTAATTTTAGGGGTGACTCAAATGCACCCTCATGAGCATGCCATTGCATGAGCTAAACCTTGGTGGACTCTGGTGCCCAGGCCTGGCTGCCCCCTGTTGAATGGTCCTCAAACACTTTGTTACGGTTCCTTCCCACAGAGTCTCTGTTGCTTGTGGACCCCTGAAACTCATCCACAGATCAGCCCACTCCCAGAAGTCTACAGGTTGTGGATTCAGAACTTCAGCTTTAGGCAAGGGGAAGACAGAAGCCCAGGTCAGAAAGCACTGGATGTGAGCTGAGAGCAGGAAGATGTGGACGCGGGGTACCATGCTGCTTCCGACGCTGGACAAGCAAGATTCTAGGAATCACTGAGGTTTGCGGATTCAGAAAATAAAAAGAGATCTCCAGAGAGTTCTGAAGTTGGAAGATTGCTAAGAGATTATCCAGCCCAGGCATGCAAACAGTCTCCTCATGGGCCAACTATGCTGGAAATAGGGACTATATCGGGGAAGACTCTGAGGCTTCATCCACATTCTGCAGGAAAGAGTCGCAGAAAAATGGTTTAGGGGTGTCTGTCACCGTTGTGGGAGGGGAAGTGGTAAGCATGCAATGTATCAGCTATCCTGGAGCAGCATTCTCTTATCATCATAGAACACGGTAAGACATGTATTTTAATACCTGTTCACAGTGATCCTCTTAGAGAAGAAACTTTTTTTTTTAGAAACAATCTGGTTAGGCCATTTTGGATGGGAAGGTAAGACTCTGAAGACATAGTCCCACAAGCAGACAAGAAAAATGTTTCTAAAACGGTAAGGATGTGGGGAAACAGGATTCTGTATATAGAGAGATGACAGAAAAGAGGGCAGTTTAATGCAACTACACTTCTTGAGAGGAGTTTTGACTCTGTGAAGAAGAACAGCCAGAGACTGATTCTCAGGGGGAAGTGACTAGGACTCTCAAGAACCACTGATTCTTTGTGACCCTTGTTGCTCTACCTGCTCCATGACTGTGTATGTAGAGAAAACCATGCTCCGTCAATATTAGAAATGTGTCTCTGGGGGGAATCATGGGGATGAGGGTAGTTTTGTATATCTGGACCAGCCATGAAAGAAGAAAAGGAGAGAGGCCGAGAATTCACGGGGGACCCCGAGGGACCCTGAGAAGGTAGAAATGGTAGAACTTTTGAGAACACCATCAGATTTCCCAAGAGTGTGGGGCAGAGAGATAAGCCAATTCTATCCAAATTTCAGACACCAGTGACTGATACTGAGGTTCCAGACAGTGAGACCTAGAAAAGAGACGGGCTACGTACAAGGTCATATAGCGAGCTTGGGACACGATCCAAGTATCCTGATTCCTAGCCGAAGCATCCCCCACCTGGCCGTGGGACCAAGCAGACAGGAAGCAACAAGTTGTACCTGTATGTGCCCTTGATGTTAAAATTAAGCTTGTGCTTGTGGTCAGAGGAGGGTCCCAGGTAGGTCCAGTTATAACCTTGTAGTCTGGGGTAGGCATCCACCTTGACTTCGAGTTTGAGGTTCTCACCCACAGTCACCTCCTGGAGGAGGTCCTGCTCAGAGGTCAAGTTCACGTAAGCCCTCTCTGCAAAGCAACACACAGAGATCTAGCATTAGTGGAAAGGTGCCTTGGTTTATTTGTTCATTGGCCTCTGTGTGTGCCAGCTTAGTCTCTACCCCCAACCAAGACTTGGCCCTGACACCTCTTTTCCCACTCTCCATCCATCCATCCATCCATCCATCCAAATGCCAACCACTTCCCCCTACCCCCACCATTGCCATTCTGGTCCCTAACTTGGACCACTGCAGTAGCTTTCTAACATGACCCCCTCCTTCTTCCCTTGTTTCCCTACAGAGTCCTCAACAAAGCTCTGTTAAATTTCGTTACATCCTAGCCTGACGATATCACTCCTCTGCTCAAACGCTCCAGCAGCTCCCCATCTCTTTCAAGAGGAAAAGCCCAAGTCCTTCCATGGATCTGCCCTCATTTTATGTCACACTCCCCTGGGCTCATTCCACCGCAGCTACGCTCGCTGGTTCATTTCTTGAACACAGCAAGCACAGCCTCGCACCCTCGGGAGGTCACAGCTGATACTTTGCCTTAAATACTGCCTTATACATCAGGTGCACAGATGCAAGGTCATGCGTAGCTGTGCGCTTGTACCTGACTAATGTCCAGGCATAACATTTGAGCTGTCTGTTTTTGTAGCACATGTTCTGCAAGGGCATGCGATATGCGATAGTGCATCATCTGTGAGAGATACTGAGAACTTCAGCAAATACTGCTATTATTTCTTTGTTCAACAATTTCTAGATTGTAACTGAAAATAAACTTTAAAATCATGTTTTATTATGTAAATGAATGTGAATGTGCTGTTTTGAAATTTTTTGCAATTTCAGCATATGCTGGTAATGAATATATCTCTTTAATACAAGTGACCTCTTCTGCCTTTTTGGACCACGACATCTTAAGAACACTGCTGTCCCGCTGCCCAGAGCTCTCTTCTCCAAGTATCTGCAGCATTTGTTCTTTCGTCAGCTTCAAGTCTTTGCCCCAGCGCCAGCCTTCCGAAGACACTCCCTCAATCGTCACCCCATTTGACACTGCAGTGCTGCACAACTTCTTTGTCCTTTAAAATGCATTTTGCCCATTGCTTTTCTTTCCTCTTCTGGAGCACAGATTTCACATGGGCCAGAGTTTTACACCTGTTTCACTTGCAGCTGTGTCTTCAGCACTGAGAACAATGTTTGAGCAACGGAGTGAATGATCACAAACATTTATGGAGTGACTGCTCTATGCCCGCACCAGAAACACATAGGAATAGTCGCCGTGACTGGGAGACACCTATAGGAGCTTTTCACCTCTTCCCCTTTAGGACTCACCACCAAGCAGATTCTGCTTCCAAGCAGGGTGCTACATGTATTCTTGGGAAGTGATTCATGTTTCCTCTTCTCCTCCCTCAGACGCTTATAACACTCAACACCAGAACCACGGCTGGACCAAAATGACTCAGGGCCTCAGCCCCCACCTAAAAGGCCCCCGCCTGCTTCACTTCCAGGTTCCCAGTCCAGTGACTGCCTCCGCTCCCTACCCAATCACCCAGGCCCTGTCTCTCCTCATCCCTTAGCAAATCGGCCAGCACGCTTTGTCAATCATCCCTCCTACGCATTCCCCACTGTGCTCTGAACACTGTTCCAGCCACCTGGAGGGCTCTGCACTCTCCCATCCCACCCACCGCCGACGAGATAGAGCCTTCTACGCAGGACGTCCTCATGCACCCTAGACAGGGTGAACTCTGTGCAAAACCCTTCTGTTTTACCGATACGCTCGGTAAAACAGTTCTCACAACAGATCTGGGGTAGTTACTATGAATATCTTCATCTTGCAGATAGGGAGACCAAAGTCCTGGTGATCATTGGCACAGGCCGGTAGGAATAATTGCTTCTCAGGAGTGGTTGCTTCTGACCACCTACCAGGACCCGCGCTGTGCAATCAGAGCCTATCACTGTCCTCTTGAAACCTTCAGGGGCCTCTCAGCTGGGTAAAATGAAAGCATCCCCAGTGTGAGGGCTCCTCTTCTCATCTGTCCCATTTCTGCCTTCTCTCCATTCCCCTGCTGTGTCACTGCCCACGCAGCTCCACCGTCTCTGCTGTTGTCGGCCTCATTTGCTTCTTCAGCGCTCCACGCTTGCTTTGTCTCTGGGCCTCACATATGCTGTGCCCTCTGCCAGAAATGCTGTTCCTCCTCTTGTTCCGCCGCTCAGCACTGTTCACCCACTTTCATTTCTCCTGTGCCAGTTTAGGTGCCTCTTTTTTTTCTTTTCTTTTCTTTTCTTTTCTTTTTTTTTTTTTTTTTTTTGTATCTGGAATTGAACCTTGCACTTGCCAGGCAGGCACTTATGCCACTGAGCTGTGTTCCCAGCCCACCATAGGCCACTCTCTTCAGGCCCGAGTTGGAGGAAACCCTCAGTGTTTCCAAAGCAGGAAAAATGTAGCAATGCACAGTAGGAGCTCCAAGTGGGGAGACAGGGCCCTGGTAGAGGACCCAGGAAAGCTTCCAGGGTTGCAGCTCCCTGGCCAGGTCCAAGGGGGAAAAACAAAACAAAACAAAACAAACCCCCAGTGTCCTCCTTGCCATCAGCTTTCCGTTACTTAGCCCCCGCTGCCCCTCCTCCCCCGGCCCCCACCCCCACCTCGTGCTCACCGACCACCCTGAACATCATGGAGGTGGAGTTGATAAACTGGGCATTTTGGGCTGTGCAGGAATAATTGCCAGCATCTTGGAAGCCTGCTTCCTTCAGCTCAAGGGTCAGGACTTTCTGGTAACGGTCATCATGGAAATCAGAGTATTGAGAGATTTTGAGCTGCAGTTAGAAGAGATGGAGATGGTATATCAAGATTGTTAAGGGATTAGAACCATTGGAGTCTAAATCTTCAGCCTTTGAATTACTGTCTGCCTATCCTTGGCCAGGGATTGAGCTCTGAGCCTCAGTTTCTTCACTTATAAAATGGGAGTGATGCTGGAGTGGGCATGCCTGGCACACTGCAGCATGAATGGAGGCTGGGGAGCAGTGGGGGCAGAGGGCACTCTGAGAAGCAGCCTCACACACACTGTCTCCTGGAAACATTCTCCGCCCCTCTCTCTCCCAAAGTCTTAGAAATAGCCTTTTCACCAGCTCTGAAAGTGGCCTAGAAATCCCTTCTAAGACAGGGAAGAGCTCACATCTGGTTTCTGTCTACAAACTGGAGTCAGATCAAGGAGTTTTTGTCCTTTCCCTACTTCCTCCTCTACGAGATTCAGTAGTGTGAGCTAAACTCTGGTTCTGGATCAGCTACTGCCTGCAGCGAGATCTCAGGTGGGTCCCCACCGTCAGCCCCCAAACTCCTTCAGGGTGAGGCTGGAGGCTCTGCTCTGGGGGCCTGGCATGCTGGACGGTTGGGTGGGCATCGCCTTTACTCCCCTTTTCAGTCTTCACACCAGGCGGTACTCACCTTGGTATCTCCTCGACTGAGGAAGACGTTGAAGTCGACGTCAACGTCACTGGCCGAGCACACAATCTGGGCAGCCTCCCCTCGAATCCGTGTCAGCTCTGCAGGCGTCAGTGTCAGAGTTGGGGGCCCTGGAAGGACTGAGGCCAGAGACAAGACCCGTGAAGCCCTAGCCCTCAGTTGTCACTCCGCTTCCTGCCATGAGCCAGGCTGCTGCCAGGGTCCCCACCATTCTTCCATCCCAAATACTGGAAAGTAACCTTGATGCCTCAGTTTCTCCCACAGCAAGCCCTGTTCCCTAAAGAGACCTTGGAAACTCCATTTCTTCCATCCCTACCACCTTCACAGCTCCAGTGCTACTTTCTGCCCTGCACTTCTGCAACAGCCATCTTGAAAGCCTCCCTGTGTCTCTCTGAACCCCATATAAATTACAGTCAAAGTGACCTCTGAAAAATACAACTGGGTCCTGCCTCTGTCCCATGTAAATATCTAGTGGCTTCCTGTCACTTTCAGCATAGAAACCAAAGCCCATCGCACTCCTTCAACACTGCTCCAGACACCCTGCCCTTTGTCACCCTTGTTCACCGCACTGCAGCCACGCTGGCCGTTCCGGCACAGGGCCCTTGCATTTGCCTTTCCCACCTGCAGTACTTTTCCTCCCGTGCCGAGAAGAGTGGGCTTTTCTCATTTTGCAGATCATTAGCCTTAAAATTCCTTAAAGAAGGCTTCCATGAATTAGCAGAATTAGCTTCACCCCCATGTCCCCGCCCCTCCTTTCTCTCTATGCTGACTCTTTTGTAGAGTGTCTAATCCATGAAGGTGACATCTCCCACAGTGGCCACAATGCTGGCACATCACAAACATGGAATTAATCTTTGTGCCTGCCACTGAGAATGAAGGATGCACTGGTTGAATGTCTCAAGGCCCAGAGACACTCCAGGCAGAGGTGGTCCCCTGCTCAGCGGGGGTCCCTGAGCCCACACATCTGTTAACTCACTGATGTGCTTAGTGATTGTTGTAGGAAGATGATCTCCTCTGCCGAGTTGGTTACTTGCATGTGGTCTCTACCCTGCCCCTGCCACACCTTGCCCTTCATGATCAGAGATGACTGAGGCATGATTGGACAGAAGAAGTGGAAGGAGATGTCTCTGCTGCCTGGACGGTTGCCAGCTCCCTCTCTGGCCTTCCATACCTGGGCAGTGCCTCCCCACCCCACGAACCTTTCTTCACAGTGAGTCGGATGCCGAGGGTTGTCAACTTCTGGCCGCCCACTAAAACACTGCACTGGTATTCCTGGCTCTCGAGGTACTGGGCCTTGTGGATGGTGAAACCGTACCAGGGAGAGAAGGAGTAGTTGGTTTGGCGCAAGACAGGTCGGCCACGCACACGCATCAAGGAGACACCTGCCTCCAGCTCGGGGTCCGTGAGCAGACAGGGCAGCAGGGCATCCTGACCCTCAAACACTGTCACTTCCTGTGTCAGCAGATTCCAGGGCCTGCGAGGGTCTGGGATAGAGAGGCACAGCATTACCACTGCCCTCCCTCCCTGAATATTCTAAAGCCCCTGAGTCCCTGGAAAATGGGCATCATCGGCACGCTTACCTCACTGGGTTACCGTGAAGATGACACCGAATTAGTAGCACTGCCACAGGTCCTTCTTTGTGGTCAGTGCTCAGACATGTGGAGGTGATTTATTATGAGTGCTAACAGCAGGGACCACCTTACTGCTCATTACAGTGGGGCCTAAGCGACCGGGCCTCTTGGGAAGGCTGAGTCCTCACCTTTGACGTAGAGGTGGATGATGGCGCTGCCCCCCTGGGGGTCTCCAGACTCGGTGCAGTGATAGGTCCCCGTGTTTTGGAAGGTGGCACTGTTGGTGACCAGGTTGTTGCTGAGGGCATCAGGGTCCAGCTTCCAGTGAGGAGAGATAGGGCCATCCCATTCCACACTGCCATTGCCCGTGCATCGGAGGGTCACCTTCGTACCTGGCTGCACGATCAACTCAGGGCCGCTGGGTTCTATTACTGGAACCCCGTGACCTAGTAGGTAGGGGCGGCAGACAGAAGTGAGGCCTGGAGTGCTCCTCCTGGGTCATACCCCGACTGAGAGATGGTCCCTTGACAGTGATGTATTGGTGCTGAGAATTACTTTGAACATGTCTGCACCCCTCCGGTCATTACTCAACTCCCAAACCCAAACCTGCTCAGGGGTGAGTGGCCATCTCTGATGTCCAGGAAGCCAGTTCTCTGAGAGAGGATGCCAGGAGCTTCCTTGGCCTCCCACCCAGGTCTCTGTCCCACCAGAATCTCTAACCTTCCATTTTCATCTTCCCTGCTGTGACATTCTCCCCAGGAGTAGAAGCCGTTCACCTGTGTACAGACTGGCCCATTCCCCTAGCACCATACCCAGGCCCAAGCTCCAGGCAGGACTCAAACAAGCAAATGAAGAAACAAATGAAATGGAATATTCGTGGCCAAGTCGTTGGACTTAATTCACAAGGGGAAGAGGCAGAACCAAAAAGGTTCCAAGAGTCTTCTGATGTGCCCACTCCTACCACTGGATATCTGGTCTACAGCACAGAAGAATGGCTTGGAGAGTTTGTGCCATGGTTTCCCCTCCTATAAAATGAGCACAATAGTTGTACGCATTCATTGGCTTCTTAGATGGTTTAAATACACAGAAGCCTTTAGAAAAATCATCTGTGTCAGAATAAGCCTTAACCTTTATTTTTATGGCTTAGAATGTCCCCAGGAGCCCACCGTGTACCCCAACACTGCTATGAAAATCTCTTTTAAGGAAAATTTTCTTGAAGGAAAAAGGAGAACTCGAAACCCCTGCCAGGCCTTCAGGGAAGAAGGCCAGTTGTCGCCTCTGCAGTGTCAGCGTTTTTCCAGGGTCTAAAAAAGGGGTAAAGGAGGGAAGTGAGAGCTGATTCACAGCCTCCCGGGGGGCAGCCAGGCACCCCTTAGCCTATGTGGGAGGAAACACATTGCTGGCGCCCAGCTTGGCCCCCAGTTTCCGTTTAGCCTTGCCACCTTCTCCCGGGGATGGTCTCACTTCTGCTTCCCAGCAGCCTGGCCCCTCCCCCGCTCCAGGCAGTGGGAGATCCCGGGAGAGGCAGCGCCCTCCTGGGCCTGGGATGCCACAGATCTTGAGGCCGGATGGTGCCACTGCCCCCTGCCGGGCCCTCTGGCATCCAGCCCAACTGCTCCAGCCCTTTTTGTTTCTGGTGACCGGTGGCACAGCTGCATGCCAGCCTGAGGGTTTCAGGGCTTCTGATGAAATCAACATTTTCTATTGTTCTTTACAGACACTCCTAAATAGGGGGTCTCCCACCACCCCCACTCTGAAGCCCAGGATTGGAAAGGCTTCTCTGCATTTCAGGGTGGTTTCATTTATGTTCTGGTTTCAAACCCATCAGAAACCTGCAGCCTCTCTACCCATGGCTTCTGCTCAGTAAAAGAGACCCAGTGACCTAGAGTAGCCGGGGCCAAGACCCGCGATCGAGGGCCTCCTACGCAGTACCATCCCGGAAGACAGAGGCATTTCTCACAGCCTTCGGACCAACCTTGCCAAAAGCAGTTGGGCCCCATCACTGCAGCCCTCTCCAGCCCTGGGAATCAGCTCGCAGTGTGGGCACACACCATCGGGGTTCTGCAGCCCGGTCTCTAAGTCAGGCGGCTTGTTGTGTCTGAGCTCAGGCGCTCTCCACGAGGTGGAAGCAATCCCAGCTCCTTCCCTAGGTGTCTGTCAGGGAGCCTGTGAAGTTTGCAGCCCTGGGCTCCCTCAGCTGCTCCTGCCCTGGACTACAGCTCTGTTGCTACATTCTTAATGTCGCTTGCTCCTTTTCTGCCCCGCCTTGTCTTCCAGGTGGCTCCCCCCTTCCTCCCCCAGCCTCTGCTGGTAGCCCTGCTTTGGCCTCCTGGAGGCATGGTCAGGGAAAATGCTGGCTTCTTGTTTACCCTGCCTTGTTGTTTTGGATATACATGCAGGACAGAGCTGACACTCTCCACTTCTGCCTCTGCCTTTCCTCTAGGGGCTTGGCTGATGAGGCAGGAAGCTTGCTCAGGTCCCAGCCCTCTCTAGGTTGAGAACAGGGCCTTGGTAAACACTGGCTGAGACCACCCCCCCCCCCAGCCTGTCCATTATTCCCTTTTCTTTTTCTGATATTGGGGATTGACCCAGAAACTTCCCACTGAGCTACATCCCTACCTAGCCCTTTCCACCCTTCCAGTCTTCCTTCCTTCCTTCCTTCCTTCCTTCCTTCCTTCCTTCCTTCCTTCCTTCCTTCCTTCTCTCTCTCTCTCTCTCTCTCTCTCTCTCTTTCTTTCTGGATTTTTTGAGACACAGTCTCACTATGTATCCTAGGCTGCAGTCCTCCTGCCTCAGCCTCCTGAGTGCTGGGATTACAGGCATGCACAGCACACCAGGCCTGCCTACTTTCTGTTTTCTTTCTTTTTGTTTCTTCCTTTCTTTCTTGGCAAGATCTCACTAACTAGCTAAGTGGCTCAGGCTGGGCTCAAACTTATGATCCTCCTGCCTCAGCCTCTGCACCTGTCCATTTTTTGCCTCTCTCATCTCAGCTCTCCAAGTCACCCAAGATCCAAGTCCCCTTCTTCTCACTCATCTGACAGACACTTCCATCATAGCTCCCAGGAAGCGCCCCAGTCTGTACCCCTCTCCTGCAGTGCACATACCCTTACCCTCTTCATGTCTCCCCATGTCTGATAACACCCCTAACCCCTCACAGTGGCCCCCCATAGCCCAACTCACTCACCACTGTTCCGCTGAGCTGAAAACTTAGGTTTCCAGATCCCCACACCCCATCTTTTCTTTTCCGCGGAGCTGTACGCTGGACACCCACACCCACACACATGCACACACACAGCCACACACACAGGCCTCGGGGTAGGCACAGGACAGGGCAGCACTTTCCGAGGAGAGAAGAGCAGTCTCTACCTTAACAGTACAGTTATAAGCATTTGTCAAACCCCACTGAACTGACTGTACAGTTCAGAATCTGTGCTTTCTGATGCACGGAAATTCCAGCCCAATAAAAAGAAACACTCAAGCCAGTAGAGAGAATGGGGCAGCAAAAGGTCTTTGGCGAGCCATCTCCTCATCAAGAACCAGATGCACCTAGCCAGAGAGAGACTACCTTTCCTTCACCAGACCCCTTCCTTCTGGAAGGGCCCTCTGAGGAAAATAGGGTAGAATATGGAATGAGACTGCTGGGCCAACTATTGCTCATATGTGCTTGTTGGCTCCACGGCCACATACACCAGCACTTTGCCTCTAGACAGGCACCCTCCAAGGTAGAAATTCTGCAGTAGAGCTGCTGCCTGGGGGCAGGTGGCCCCCATTTAGCCCCCTGGCCAGTGACCCAGCCAGCGTCTGCGATGATCTGGTCAGATTTTCACTTGCCACCTCCATCTAGCTCTGTACTTCTCTCTCACCATGTGCCACACTCCTGAGCCCTGCACCAGAGAGGCCAACCTTTTGTATCTCACCTTGACTCCTGACCCAAGCCTCCCGTGGAAGAACTACTGGCCCTTTGAACCTTTCTGAGCCAAGCCTTGCCTAACCCCTTGGAGTCACAGCCTGGCAGGGCAGGGAGAACCATCAGGGGCTCACTGTTCTCTGTAGGGCTGGGCCAACATCTCCCAAGAGCTTGTCAGAAATGCAGGCTCTAGGGTGCACCTGAGACCTACAGAGTCATAATCTGATTTGTCATAAGGTCCCCAGGTAATTTCCTATAGGCATACAAATGTTCCAGAAGCATCGCTCTAGTCTAGTCCATTACTGTCCCCATCACCAAGTACATGTGGGCACTGAAGCCCTGAGATGATCAGGGACTTGCTTAGGACCCTCCAGCTCAGTGGCTAGGCTGGGTTACATCCACAGCCTTGGCTGGGCACTGAAGCCCTGAGATGATCAGGGGCTTGCTTAGGACCCTCCAGCTCAGTGGCTAGGCTGGGACAGATCCACAGCCTTGGCTGGATGGATCCACCCCACCCACACTTTCTTTTCCCTCCACTGCCTCTCCAGAGCAGATAGCCTCAGACCTATAGTTCGGTCCAGTGCGAGGGAGATGGATGCACAGAGTGGAGACACCCAGAGCAGCAGTGACTTTCAGGGTCTTCTCATGGGCCCTCTCTGTTACACAAAGCCCCCATTCTGCACTTACCATGCCAAACCGTGGCCACCAGCAGGACCAGCAAAGCCCCTGAACCCATGGCTTCTGTGGGAAGCTGCAGGTTGGTTCAGGGCTGCAGGGTGGGTAGGGAGCTGGCTCCCAGCTACGCGCTCCACAGGGATGGAACCGCTGGACACACACGCCTCCCTACTGCACTGGCTGTTTGTCTTGTTTTCCTCTTCCTCTTCCTCCTCCTCCTCCGGCTGATCCTCTTCTTCCCCTTTTAACTGAGCAAGGCGACCACAGAGTTTGGAAATCTTGGGTATCTAGAAGAAAACAAAGCCATGACCCCGGAGGGGAGGGATAGAGTTGGGGCGGGGCAAGACTGATTTCAAGGAGAGCTGGCTAAGCTTTGGGACCTCCTGAAGCCATCTCCAGGGGACCCTGAGCAGGAGCACGTAACCAGCCAGTCAGTAACACAAGGGGGGATCTCCCAGGAGACATGATTCGGGCTGAGCCAAGAGACAAGTTGTTACCAGAGGCCTGATGGGGGTGGGGAGAGAGGGGAGCACTCAACAAATCAAGTCCAGCCACTCCAGCCCCCAAAATGGAATTCCTCAGGCAGAGGACTCAAGTCTCGAATATATAAAGAATTCAAAAAAATTACACCCCTTAAAATAAAAGACCCAATCAAAAAATGAGTAACTGAAATGAATAGAGATTTCTCTGAAGAATGAGTGCAACCAGCCTACAAACACATGAAAAAATTGACCAGACCCCTGGACACCTGAGACGGAGAATGGCGGGGAATAAAGGAAAATGAAAGACAGTATTCAAGGTACAAGGGGACCGGGCAGAACCTGCCTGTAGTGGACAGCACACGGTCTCTGTGGTTGACCCACTTTTATGGCAAGTGAGGCGTTCAGGAGCAGGGGCGGGGTGCTTCCCACGGAACAGCAGGGACGGGAGCGCGGGGCAGGTTAATGGAGAGCAGGTCCTTCCCTGTATCAGTGTGCTGCAGTCTCACTCACCCTCGGCAGATGTTATCTTGCCTCAGGGATGCTGCGGTCACAGGAGCTTTCTCTGTGCAGCCAGGAAGCAGGCAGCCTTCCGCATACTTCTCTGTTCCTAAAGCAAGGTCACACTGGCCTGGAGACCACAGGACCCCAGTCACATAGCCTGGCCCCCAGCATAGTAACATATTATCTCATATCCTTTGGATCCCGACAAAAAATATTCAACATTGCTGGCCGCTAGAGAAAAGTGAATTAAAACTACACTGATCTATCATCCTGCCCCAGAAAGAATGGCCATCATCAAAGAATCAAATAAGAACAAATGCTGCCAAGTAGGTGGGAAGAAGGAACTCCCTGCCCTGTTGGGAATGTAACCTCGTACAACCACCACGGAAATAAGTGTGGAGATTCCCCAAAACATTAAGCTAGGAATTCTTTTTGACCCAGCTATCCCCTTTCTAGGTGTTTTCCCAAAGGTGTTGAAAGCATCATGTTAAAGCTGGATGGGTGCATGCCCAGGTTTATAGCAGCCTGATTTATAATCACTAGATCTTGGAGACAGCGCGTAACTCATCAACAGATGGATGGGTTTAAAAAGTGAGGTATTTCTATGCAGTGGAGTACTAGTCTGTCTTAAAAAAGATAAACTTGAGGCATGTGTAAGAAAATGGTACAATCTGAGACCGTAAATGTGAAGTTACATAAACGAGGTGCTCAAACTTAAATAGCTCATGATTTCTTTTATATGAGAAATTATATACATGGCAAAGTAGAAGATAGGAGGTAGGAAGAAGTTCAAATGATTTCCCAAACTATTTCAGGGTTTCAGAAATATTTGAAGATCCATGCTAACTGGTTATATTTATACTACTAGCTTCTTTTTGTTCATTGAAAAGAAAGTTTTGTCCCTTTATTTATTTCTTCTTTGTAAGAGTCTTTTTTGTCTATGATTTGAAATCTGAGTAATATTTTGGTCATTCTTTTTAAAATCATGATACACAGTATATTAACTGTTGTTATTTTCCAAGTGTTTTGTTATGATTTTGTTTTATTTTTTCATAGAAGTAAGAAGAGCATTTTTTCTATTTTCTTTACAAATAACTACTTGTTATAGCACAATGAAAAAGCAAATGGAAAAGTCATGATAAAGTAGAAAAAGAATTTACTCCATAGAGCTTCACTGGGAGGACCACAGGGAAGCAGGCCTGCCTCACCTTGGGTGTTTCCTACTCCAGAGAAGGAACTAGGGCTGCGTGTGAGAGTCTGCATTAAACAGTCTTAGTGAAGCTAGTCTGGCTGGCCATTGTCTCAGTTCTAGTTCTTCAAGCTGACTGCGAAGGGGGTCAGTCTGGTTCCATGAGGCGACAGCTCCCATTTACAGGTCAGCAGCCGTTCCGCCATGGGGTCACTGACCCAGTGCGGCGGTGCTCTCCTCATGGGGTGTCTGCCTGTGAGGCCCTGCTGTACCTGGAGTTTAAGGTGACTGGGTGACTGCAGGTTTTCAGATAATGCCTGGAGACTTCGGCACCACTCCAGGGAAGTTAGACAGGATGTTGTGTAAACTGACGGAGGAATCTCTCTGCAGATACCCTGATTACTCTTATTTTGATTTCCTCAATTTTTTTTTTTTTTTTGAAACAAGATCTTACTATGCAGTTCAGGCTGACTTTGAACTCACTATGTAGCCTAGACTGGCTTCAAGTTCGAGGCACTCCTCCTGCTTCAGCCTCCCAATTGCTGGGATTACAGGCCTATACCATAATGCCTGGCTCAATTTCCTCAATCTTAGAGGATGAGAAAGTAGGGTAGCTAAATTTAGGGGAAATAACCAGCTTTCAGGTAAACACTTCTTAAATGATGACTTGCCTACATGGAGAGATGAGCACGAATCTGACCCAAAGTTTAGGGATATAAAGAAGACACAAGAGGCCAGGGATATAGCTCAGCAGCACAGGGCCTGCCTGCCAAGCACAAGGTCATGAGTTCGATCCCTGCTACCAAAAATGAAACAAAACAACAAACAAATAAACAAACAAACACAAGAAGACAAAGCAAAGGCAGAGAGGCCAAGCTTTATCTGGCTTCTAGGTACCATGGGCCTTCTGTAGGCCCAAGTGAAGAGCCATGGACTTTTTTGCCAAGCAGCCTCCCAGCCCCTGTTACAAAGCTAGTTCAGCCTGGATGTCTGACTAGCAATGGAGGAAGCTCTCACTCACAGCTCAGACCTTGCTTACACAGTGGTTCGCACAAAGCCTTACGTGGCATGTGATGTTGTGAAATATGTGTTTGTCTTCATCCATATTTTTTGGCATTGAAGTTTTTTGGCAAAGAGGGGGGACAGGGTCTTGCTATGTAGCCCCGGCAGGCCAGCCACAAACCCATGGTGATCCTCCTGCCTCAGCCTCCTGAATGCTGAGATTACAGGCATGTGCTACCATGCCTGGCAGCATTCAACTTTTTTAAACCTTGGAATCTTAAAAATGATACATAATCTTTCATTGGTTAATGTGTTGGCTGGCAGCTGGCAGCCCCTAGATAGCTTCCAGATGAGCACTGATGACCAGAAAGACCAATGCAGGATTAGAGTTGAGGACTTAACCCTACCAAAACAGGTGGAGACGCTAGCATGCTCCTTCCCCCATACTTTTCCCTACTCTGCTCTTCCTCTGGTGAGCCCTGATGCCCTCCGTCATACACTACAGCAAGCCAGTAAACGTGTTTCCCTGCGTTCTGTGAGCTGCTTTAGCAAATTAATCAAATCCAAGCAAAGGGTTACAGGAGTCCTAAATTATACCAGTAAACAAAGAGGTACAAGTTTTTGGGGCTTGTGATGGGCATCTGAAGGGGAGAGCACCTTGGAGACTCCCAGTCCGCGCTATCTCCAGGTGAAGAGTGAGAAGACACCTGGCAGCGTCCGCTGCAGCATCAAGCGTGGGATTAGTGTGTGGAGAAAACCCCACACCGCACAAATGGCCACAGAGGCCTTCCGTGTGGGGTGTGTGATGCACAGGTGAAGCCGAGTTTGCTTATTCCTGTCTTCTCAGAAGTAGTTACCCATGTCACTCTCACCTTGCAGTGGGAAAGCTGGAGCTCAGAGAGACCACATGCCTAAACTCGTCTATGGCCACACTGTTATCAAAGGGTTATGAGTTGAGACTTGGACACACAGTCTGGTTATAGAACTGTCTTTTGTGGATTATGTTATTTATGTTTTTAAAAGAAGCCTAGTTATTTTGCCATAATTCTTAATAAAAGTAACACTCTTTTCTCCCTTTCTCTGGAACTAATCAATTTTACCTGTTTTAGTTGTTGCTCTTATCAATTTTACCTGTTAGTTGCTGCTCTTAGTATTTTCCTTCTTAATTCTAAGTAACATAGTTGTAAAGTTGCCTTGTGAAACTGAAAAAACCTCAATATAACACTGATCAAGAAAGTGACTATCTTTCCCTCAGGGACAGATATGTATGCATGTATTTTACCAGGAAAATGTTTTGAACCTTTAACGGTCATAAATACCAACCAAAAATGACTCAAGAAGAAAGGGAAAATCTGAATCCATCTGCAACAGGAAAGACATTTAATTAGTAGACAAGAACCTCCAACAAAGAGAAACCCACATGCCTTCACTGGTGAACTTTCCCCCATGCATTTTTAAATTTTATTTTAAAGAGGATAAAACAGAATAAAAGCATTCAAAACAAAGCAGTGTAAGAGATACATGACTTCAAAACATTATGAAATCAACATAATGCCTTTTGATTTCTTCAAAATAGCTGCAGATACCTTCAGACATAGTAAAAATCAAACAGAATAGAATAGAAACAATAAAAACAAAACCATGAATGCAATAAAGGGCTTCAAAACAGGCCAATAATAAATCCAAAATTGCTACCATAATATGTCTTGCTATCTTTGAAATAGCTGTTCGTGCCATCAGATTTAACATAAACAAAAGAAAATAAAACCCAACCCAACAAAACAATGCAAATGATAAAGGACTTAAAACAAGATTCCCCAAGCATTTAAAGTAGAATTAACACCAACTATTCCCAAACTCTTCACAAAAAAAAAGAAAGAAAGAAAGAAAGAAAAGAAAAGAAAAGAAAAAAAGGCGAGGGAACACTTTCCAACTTATTTTATGAGGCTGGCAATGCACTCACACCAAAACCAGAAAAAAGATATCATTGCAAGAAAACTATAGAACAATACAGTTGCATGGATATAGGTACAAACATCACCAGCAAAACACTAGCAAATCAAGTCCAATAGCATATCAAAAGGATAATACAGGTAATACACAATGACCATGTGGGATTTACTCTAGAATACAAGGGTACTTAAAAAGTCAATGAAATATATCATATTAATAGAATGAAAAAATCCTTCACAATCATCTCAGTTGATGCAAAAACCTGATATTCAGATTTCATCTCAACTGATGCAGAAATCATCTCAATTGGTAAAATTCGATATGCTTTCATGATTTATTTTTTGTACCGAGAATAGAACTTATGACCTCGAGCTTGCCAGGCAGGCACTTACACCGCTGAGCTAAATCCCTGGCCCTGCTTCAATGATTTAAAAAGATGCAATACACTAGAAATAAAAAGGAGCACCCTCAATGTGACTAAGAGCAGATATGAAAAAGCATGGTTAATTTATTGGTAAAAGACTGAAAACTTTCCAGCTTAGGCCACACCTGCCTGATCTTGCCACTTCTATGCAGTGGTGTACATAAAGTTCTTATCCAGAGCAATAAGAGAAAAAAATGACATTTACATTATAATGGGAGAGGTAAAATTATTTCTATTCATGCATGACTTGAACCTACTATAGAGTAATACTAAAGAGTCAACAGAATAAGCTATGAAAACTAATAAAGGAGCTCAGCAAAGCTGAAAAATGCAAAATCAACACTCAAAACTCAGTTGTAGGTCTATACACCAGGAATAATCTTAAAAAAGAAATTAAGAAGATATTATTTGTAATAGCATCAAGAAGAAGAAAATCCTTGGGGATCAATTTAATCAAGGACCAAAAGACTTACACAGTGAAAACCACAAAATACGCCTGAAGAAAACGTAGAAGAGCTTCATTAACAAAATGACTCTGTGTTCTCACAGGTTAGAAGATTCTCAGTGTTAGGATGGCCAGCCTCCCCAAGGTCATTTGCAGATTCATTGTGACTCCTAACAAAATCCCATGAGAATTTTTTTTCTCAAATAGAGAAACTTGATTCTCAAATTCATATGCATCTTCAAAGGATGCTGAATATTCAAAACAATCTTGAAAAAGAAGAGCAAAGTTGGAGGAGTCACATTTCCCAATTTCAAAACTTACTATAAAGCTATAGAGTTCAAAGTGACATGGTATTAGTGTAAGCATAGATGTACAGATCAGTGGAATAAAATTGAAAGTCAAGAAATAAACTTGCACTAATAGCTAAATCTTGGAAATAGCCTAAATGCCCATCAACTGATGAATGGCTAAAGAAGATAGTTTTTCATACTATGGAGGACTACTCTGCCACAAGAAGGATGAGCTTGAGACATTTCCAACTAAATGGACAGAACTTGAGGACATACTCTTATGTGAAATAAACCAGACACACGTGTAAATACTGCATTGTTTCTCTGGTGTGAGAAGCCAAAAGTGTAAATAAGAACCAAAATATATAATAGATATTATGAAGTAGAAAATGTTCAAATGGGAAGGGGAGCTAGGAATGGGGAAGGAATGGAGGGAGGGGAAAAGAAGGAAAAAATGGAAAAAAAGGAAAAAATTTACAAAGCCTTTGTAAATAAGGAGAGGGTTTGCAGGGAAGCTAAGAGAATGGGAGAAAAAAAAATCAAGTTGTGTCATGTACAGGTACAACTTCTCTGTGATGAATGTGATCATTATGTACACCTAAGATGTACCAATAAATGAAATTAATTTAAAAAATTAACTTTCAGTACTTGTCAAATGGTACTGAATGAAGGTGAAAAGATCATTCAATGAGAAAAGAATGGGTCTTTCAATAATGGTAAAACTGGATGCCAGCATGAAAAAGAATCAAGTTAGACCCTTACTTTACACTATATATTAAAAAACTAACAGTGGATCAAAGAACTAAATATAAAAGTGAAAACTATAAAACTTTCAGAATAAAACAGAGCAAAAAGTCAGATGGAGAAATGACTTCTTAGTGATGTCACCAAAACACAGGTAACCAAAAAAAATACTCGATTACTTTTGTGTACCCACGGGCACCTATTATGAGAATGAAAGGACAATATAGACAATTGAAGAAAATATTTATTATCCATATATCTAACAAGGGATATGTAACCAGAATATGAATACAGATACACACACAAACACACACATAGTAGTGGAATAAAGTAAAAAATTGTAGCAATTCAACAACAAAAAGAAAAAAATGAGAAAAAAAAACCCCAACCCTGAATAGATGCATTTCCAAAGAAGATACACAAACAGCCAAAATCACACGGAAAGACACTCAGCATCATTAGTTGTTAAGGAAAGACATACAGAATGAAAATAAAAGGGTGGAGAATGATATTGCAGTCAAAGTGAATCTGAGAGCAAGTGGATGTAGTTCTACTCAGATCTAACAAAATAGACTTCAAGTCAAAATTGGCCAGAGACAAGAGTGTCACTACATGCTAATAAAGGGAACAATGTGTAAAGGACTTGTAATTCCTAATATATATGCACCAAATGTCACCGAGTGATTTCAGTACCCCACCGTCACCAATACATAGACCTTCTGGATTAAAAATTAACGGCAAAATATCAGAGTTAAACTAGATGACAGATCAAATGGCTTTAACAGACCTCTGCAGAATATGTCATCTATCAGTTTCAGAATAACACTTTTTATCAGCTCACAGAACTTTGTCCAAAATTTATCATGTTTTAGTTCATAAAGAAATTTTCTCCCCACTCCAGGTACCGGGAATTGAACTCAGGACCTCAAGCAGTCACTACACCACAGAGCCATAGCCCCGGCCCCTATATAGCAACAGAAATTGCAGAAAATATACAATTATATATTAAATAATATGTACTTGAATACAGTGACAGTGGTAAGTCACTGAAGAAATAAGGGGTGAATTTAAGATTTCATAGAATCAAATAAAAAGGATAACACATCCACCAGAACTGGTGGGGCAGCAAAAGCAGTTATAAGAGGAAAGGTTATAGTTATACATGACTAAAAATAAATAAATAAATAAATACCTACATTGGAAAAACAAGTATCTAATAAAGAATCTAATAGTGCCTCTCAAGGCCTTAGAAAAACAAGAACAAATCAAACTCAGTAAAAGGAAAGAAATAATAAAGATTGGGGCAGAAATAAATGAAATTAAGACCAAAAGAAAAATAAAAAGGATCAATGAAACCAAGACCTGGTTTTTTTGAAAAGATACACAAAATTAACACACTATTAGCTAAATTAATTAAAAGAGAGAAGATCCAAATGAAATCAAAGAAAAAATTATATTAAAACAGATGCCAATAAAATCTAGATGATCGTTAGGAAATATTAGGAAAATTTAGATGCTTAAAGTTGGAAAATTTCTAGGAATTCTAGGAATTTTCTTGGAAAATTAAAGTTGGAAAAATAAATTTCTAGACAAAATTGAACCAACAGAATATAAAAAGGCTAAATAGATCAATGACAATGAGATTGAAGCAGTAATAAAAATTCTTCCCGCAAAGCAAAGCCTAGGACAAGATGGATTCTCTGCTGAATTTTATCAGACTTTTAAAGCAGAATTAATACTCATGCTTATCAAGCTATTCCATAAAATAGGCCAGAGGCTTTTCCAAGTCATTCTTCAGAACTAGTATAAGCCTGCTAACAAAAACTGATAAGCACACAGCAAAAACAAACAAAAAAGCAGAGAACAATATTCTTAATAAATATAGATGTAAAAATCCTTAATAAAATACTTGCAAACTGAGTTCAATAACACATTAAAAAGATCATGCACCATTATTAAGTTTGTTTCATCCCAAGGGTTCAAGGATGTTCAACATATGCAAATCAATAAGCATAATATGCCACATAAATTTTACTAGAAACATTATACACCACCTAAATAGAATCAGGGATAAAAAAATCACACGATCGTCTTAATAGATACAGAACAAGCATCAACAAAATTCAACACTGCGTTGTGATAAAAACCTAGAAAAAAATTTAGTATAGAAGCAACAGCATACTTCAGTGTGTAATAGAAGCTGTATAAAACAAACTCATCGCCAACATCATACTGAGGGAAAACTGAAAACCTTTCCTTTAAAATCAGGAATAAGACAAGGTTGTCCATTTTTATCATTCTTATTCAATATAGAATATGAAACTAGTCAGGGCTGGGGAGTTAGCTCAGCAGGCGCAAGTGCCTGCCTGACAAGCATGAGGAGAGAGAGAGAGAAAAAAAAAAAGAAACGAAAAAGAATTTGAAACTAGTCAAAGCGATTAGGCAACACGAAAAAAGGAAAGTGATACAAATAGGCAAGGAGGAAATAAAATTATTTTGTTTGCCGATAGTATCATTCCATTCCCTAGAGTGTCACCAAAGCTCTCCTAGAATTGATAAACAAATTCGGCAAAGTAGAATAAATCAACATACAAAAACTTGCCTCTTGAGAATAGTGGAGTAGCAACCAGCAGCAAAATTCAGCCTCCCCAAGACCCAAAGTCCAGATGCCTAAAAAGTAACAATTTGGTGAAGAGAAAAACAGTAGATCTCCAAGAACTGGGAAGAAACTGACCGGAGAAGCTACAGAGTTGGAGAAATGAGTCACAACTCAGAGAAAAGAATGAAGCACCCTGGAGGTTGACTCTTGGCTCTGTGGAGGCAAAGTAAGGCCCCAGGACCAGCACTCCGGAGAGCATCAGCAGACCTGGCTCACAGTGCTGCCCTGGGAGAAGCCCACAGCTGTTGCAAGTTGCAAAAGTAGTGTGGGAGTTTGGTCCGAGGTGAGTCTTTCTACATGCCAGGCTGGCGAGGGAATCCGGCATGCCGTCTACCATAGTGCCAGTGTTCAATCGAGTGCCATGTTGGGAAGGGGTTGATTATTTAAGCCTGACACTCAAGACAGCTAAAAAATAACTTTTCTTCAGTATTCCCAGTGTAGCCCTGTCACACTGGCGGGGTGAGGGACAGTCACAGGACAGGCTAGACACAGACCCCCGGAGAAGTTTAAACTCAGGCTAGGAGTGACACAGGCCCCACCCTCCAGGGCCAGGAGCAAGTCCCAGCCTGTGTTGCACTTGGAAATGGCTGGACCTGAAAGTGCTGGTGCTAAGTCGGGCGGACTGCTTGAATCCTTGCCCTCTGCCTACGTCCAGCACAGATCAGAGGCCTGATTGTCCTCATCTGCCGTGATCCAGGGCATGCTTTAGTCTGAATGGTTGCCCCAGCTGGGGAGTGAATGGAAAGTGGAGCCCCTGAACCAACTAGGCACCTCTCTATTGGAGACCGAGCTGTACAGGCTGCTGGACACAGGGACCTCTGGCTGTGCTGGAAAAGCACATATGCTTGGGTCTCTGAAGACAAGACCACACCCCAGCTGAGACAGCCCAGGAGGCTCCCTACTCCAGAGCACTAAAGCTGCCAGTCTTAGAGATCAAACAGTTCTCTTAATTGACAAAATCTACTGCCTTTCTTTCCAACTTCTCAGGCTTCAAGCTTCGATACCTTGCACTTCCTGCACCCCCCAAATCTGTGGAATAAATACGGGCTGTTTGGAGAAGTTCTTTGCCTTTATTCCCAGAGAGTCTTTACTCTAGAGAGAGTTCTGATTGTCCCAAACCATTCTACTGTCTCTTTTATTTCAGCCATTCACTGTCTGCTCATTCAGGAGATTGGGGTGGGACCAAGACCCTGGTTCCTCACAGACCCCCCAGGCCATAGAGCTAGGTGGGCAGAAGCATGACTTGCTGGATTCCAAAACTTCAGACTCTGGGAAGAAACACTTATTCAAGCTATAGAGAAATTCTTTCTTTCTTTTTTAAGATTAATCTGCTCTCCTCTCTCTCTTTTTTTTCTTCACTGATTTTTTTGGGATTCAGAGAACTTTCTTCCCTTTTCTCTTTTAATTTTTTTTCATAGTCTCATTTTTTTCTTTTCTTCTTCCTTTTTTCTCTTATCTTCTTTCTGTTTGTTCTTTTCTGTTACCTTTGTAATATTCTTTTACTCTTCAATAGGATCCTTTATCTCACTTTTCTCTCCTCCTTCTCACCTTCCACTGCCTAATTTTTCAAATTTCCCTTCATTCATCCTCCCATTTCCCCTGCTATATCTTTACTAGTATAAGCATTAAGGTTTAATAATCTTTAGATAGTTAACTGTTGAATTCTTTTCTGCTGTTAGTGGAGATGCAGTTGTTAACATTTAGCTGGCATTTGTTTATGTCAGTATCTGGTTTGTTTTAGTGTTTATAGTATAATTATAGATCACCTTTCTAGGGTTAAGGATGGCATATTGTTGATTCTTATGGAACAGTAATATCCAATTTGTTACAAATTATATTATCATCACCGATGGACCTGCTCTTGCCAAGAGTAGTTGCTGTTTACAGGTTTTCCATGGATGCCAGGATTCAGAGTACCTTTGTGTCATTAACAGAGAAGTGGGTGCAGGGCCAATTAGAATGCATCCTCCTTGTTACAGTCAGGGTTTGTAAGGGAATGGATTTAATACAGGACACACAATTGATAGGATTATTTTATAATACTCATCCAAAAAGTCAACTGCAGAAGAGTATTAGAGATTTGTCCATGTCCTAGAGACCCAAGGAATCCAGGTGAGGGCCTGGATCCCGTGGCAATGTCCTGCACAAGTCCAGCTGGAGGCCTAGAGCCCACAACAATGTCTCATGCAAGTCTGCGTCAGGATCTGCACAGGGAAGGCCCACAGGCCAGTGGTGGAAGCTAGAAAATCTGTGCCAGTGGGGTAAAGGATCTGTGGCAGGAGGCTGATGGAGATGCTCTGGAGCCAGGAAGTGATGCTCAAGGTAAGAGAACTGCAGGTATCCTTAGCATCAGCTAAGACCCAAGCTCCTCCAACGATGAGAACAGCTGAGTTCATACCAGGAAAACCAGTGTGACAAGCTTCTCCAGGAGAATCATCAGCACACCATCTTCTCCCCAGTTCTGCTTCTATGCTGTCGGCAACAATCCTCAGGTGGCCTTCCATACCCAGAACCACGCTGGCGCAGTTCAGCAGAGTGTCACAAGTTGATTATTGCTTAATCCGCCACACTTCCCTCCCACGTTAACAGAGGTGGTTGGATTTGGGGACAGAGACAAAATCCAGCCTCATAGTTATCCATATCCAGAGTGTGTCAATATAAAGCTTACCTAAATAAAGTGCTCTTCATAGTAACAACAAAGTCTTTCTGCAACAAGTGCCCCCAAGACTCGGCCCAAAATAATGGAAATGTGAGTAGACAAGGCAGCAAAATGCCTCCAAAGTCTCCCAACTTCCCCAAAGCATATCCATGGGGTATCAAAGGGAAGAAAGCAAAAGCTACACAGCTGTCTTATTTAAAAGGATGACAGAGAAGATTAAGACAGATAAAAAAGATGTTTGGGAAACTCAAAGACAATGTAACTATACAGAAAATGACATAATTAACAAAACAAACAGGGTGTTTACAGGAGACACTAATAAAAACTAGCTGAGTTAAACAAAATGATACAAAATATGAGTGATCAGTTTAGCAAAGAATTATAGTCCATAAAAAGGTTCTAGGCAGAAATCCAAGAGACTGAAAATTCTCTTGAAACTATGACAGAAGTGACCGATGCAAGAACAGTGTCAGAATTAGAAGACAGGGTTGTTGTCAGAGACCAGTTATTCAGAGATGCATTAAAGGTAAAGCGTGAAAAGTAGATCTAACAGCTGCTAGATGACACAAGGGAGAGTAAGACTAATTGGATCTAATAAAAAATCAAAACACAGCACGAATGACATAAGTGCAGAAAAACTTTCCAAATATAGGGAAAGGATAAAACCTACAAATAAGTGAGGCATATTGAACCTAAATAGCCACAGTCACAAAAGAGCCTCTCACAAACATCCTAGTCAAAATTTCAGAAGTCCAATGTAAGAACACTCTTAAAAGCTACCAGATAAAAATAATGACAGGTAAACCCATTTGAATTACACTAGACATTAAAAGCTAGGAAACATTGGAGTGAAGAGTTTCAAGCCCCCAAAGAAAATAACTTTCAACCCAAATTTATACATCCTGCAAAATTACCTTTCAAGTTGATGGAGAAACGGGGTGTTTTCATGACAAAGAGCGCCTCAAGAAATTCATGGCCACTAGAACTGCACTATGAAAATTCTCAAGGATATCCTACAAAGAGAAAATAAAAACAACAATGTCAAAAAGTTTAATGAAATGAATATACCAGGCAGGGTGAGAAGTTCAGCAAAAGGTGTGTGTGTGTGGGAGGGGCATGAATCAGCAACAAAAAATTGGAAAGACAGAATAAATTAATATGTTTCAGTAACAACTGTCAATGTGAACAGTCTCAGTTCACCAATCAAAAGACAAAAGATTGCTAGAATGGAACAAGAAGCAAACCCAACTATGTGTCATATATAACACTATTTTGTTTGTCACTGTGTAGCCCAGGCTGGCCTCAAACTCACAGAATTCTGCTTGCTCAGCCTCTGGAGTGCTAGGATTATAGGCATGCACCACTTTCTTTTTTAGTAAATGTGTTACAGTATGACAGAAGTATGTAACACATTTAATAAAAAAAGAAATTCAAAGATTAAAAATAATATTCTATGCAATAGGAACCCAGAAAAAAGAAGCAGCCATCCTGTTTTCAGACAAAATAGACGTCAAGCCAAAACCAATCATAAGAGGCAAAGTATGTCACTACATAGAAAACTTCCATAGGAAGAGAAAACAATTATAAATGTATATGCACCAAACACTGGCACCCCCAACTCATAAAACAACTACTTACTACTGGAAATAAAAGATCGAATACAAGCAAGTTACAGTGAGGAAATGTCAGAGTTGAATCAAACCTTCAAACAAATGAATATAATAAATATTTAAAGTGTTCCTCCCAATAATAGCAGGATGCACATTCTTTTCAACAGCTCATGGACTTTTTCCAGAATGGGTCACATGCTTGCCCATAAAGCTTACCTAAGTAAATGCAAAAGAAATCAAAATTATCCCATGCATATTATCAGATCATAATGTAATGAAACTATGTCATTGACAAAAAGAAACTACAGAAATTATACAAACACATGCAAACTAAACAATACCCTCTTGAGTAAGCAATAGGTCACAGAAGAAATCAAGCAAGAAATTAGTTCTTAGACTCAAACAATAATGCCAATAATGCAATATGCCACAACCTATGGGATACAATGAAAACAATCCTAAGAGGAAATTTTATAGCTGTGAATGTCCACATCAGAAAAACAGAGTGAGCCCAAATAAATAACCTAATGATGCACCTTCAGGTCTTAGAAAAACAAGAACAATCTAAATCCAAAGCTAATACAAGGAAGGAAATTATAAAGATCGGAACAGAAATTAATGAAACTAAAAAAGGTACAAGTATCAGTGAAGTGAAGAGCTTGGATTGCAAGCAACTTATTCCACAAGTGTTCTGCACAAAACCCAAGTATTTCTAGTAAATTTTAGTGATTTCTTGCAATACAAGTAGCATGTGATGCCAGATATCAAATATTACCTGAGCCAATGGTTCCTCTTCTGTCCCCGCTCCCTCCCTCTTCTCTTCCTTTCCCTCCCCCTCCCTTTCTCAATTGTGAGCGATGTTCTTGGGACAGCTAAAGATTATGGAGGAGATCTTGTCTGCAAAAGAAGAAGAGAAAAAGGCAGAGGAGTTCCTCACTTCACATGAGAATAGGGAGATGTAGGAAATGAAGTTTTGTAGGACAGCACCACCCAAAGAAAGCTGTAGCAACGTAAACAATGAACCTGTTTAGTGACAATGCAATGTCAGATTTCCTCAAAATTCTCAAAAGGAAGCAAAAGCAGTGTCATCGGATAGGTTCTTTGTTAAAGTCGCATGAAAAGAAAAAGATGCCACTGAGCTATTAACAGTGATTCTATTAGTGATAGTGAAATTTGTCTTACACAATAACCCTCCTTTCTCAATCAGCCATGAAGGTTTTCAAAGGTAAGTACATTTACATATTTAAATTCGTAATAGCTAAATCTTGGAAGCAGTTTATATGTTCACTGACAGATGAAGGGGTAAAGAAAACGTGATATTCATATACGATGGAGTACTACTCCACCATAAAGGATAAACTTGAATCATTTGTGGGAAAATGGGTTTGAGATCATAATGTCAAGTGAAGTAAATCACTTAAGTATCACACATAAGTTTAAGTAACACATAGTTTCTTTAACATGAGAAAACCAAAATATAAATAAAGAGCAAAATAAAAAAATGTAATAGAAAATAGGAAGATAGACCTTTTGCAAATGGGTAGGGACCAAGAGGTGGAGAGGGAGGAAGGGTTAAGATGTGTGAGGTTCATGCACCGACCCCCACCCCTGAGAAATGGATCAGTAGGTGCTACAAATGTGCTAATGCAAAAACTGAAAAAATACAAAAATATATATTGTTGCTATCTACCAATAATGAACTTGCTGAGAAAGAATTCAGGAAAGCAAGCTTATTCACAGTTGCTTCAAATGAACAAACAAACAAACAAACAAAATGCTCACCTAGGAGTGAATGTAACCAAAGAGGTAAAAGAGCCCTACAATAAAAATTATAAAACACTGAAGAAAGAAACTGAAGAAGACACTAGAAGACAGAAAGATCTTCCACACTCACAAACTGAGAGGATTAGTGTTGTTGTATTACCAATGGTGATCTATAGATTCAGTGCAATCCCCAGTAAAATGCCAATGTCACTCTTCAAAGAGTAGAAAAAAAGTCTTAAAATTTATATGTAAGAACAAAATACCCCAACTAGCTAAGCAATCATGAGCCAAAAGAACCATGCTGGAATTATCACAATACCCAGCTTCAAAATATATCATAAAGCAATTGTAAAACAAAACAAAACAACACTAAGGGCCAGGGATCTAGCACAGTGGGACAGCACCTGCCTGGCAAGTGCAAGGTCCTGGGTTTGATTCCCGGCACAAAAACAAAACAAAACAAAAAAATGACAGCAACAACAACAAAAAACCGTCGCTTGATATAGCCATGAAATACATATACCGAGCAAAGAAGTGAAATAGAAGATCCAGGAACAAGCCCAGGCAGCAACAGCCATGTGCTTCTCAACAAAGGTACTGAAAAAATAGACTGGAGAAAAGGCAACCTTTAATAAATGGTCTTGGGAAAGCTGGATATCCACATGCAAAAGACGAAACTAGATCCCTGTCTCTCGCTCTGTATAAAATCAACTAAGTGGTATTGTTATACAATGGAGTACTACTCAGATACAAAGGATATACTTGAGGCTTCTATAGGTAAATAAACACAATTTGAAACCATACTCATAAGTGAAATAAATCACACTCACGTGTGTAAACATCGTATTGTCTCCCTAGTGTAAAAAACTGAAAGAGTAAGATCCAAAATACACAGTAGGTGTTGTGAAAGGGAAAGGGGAAGAAACTGCTCAAAAGGAAAGAACAACTGGGATGGGGAAGAGAGAAAAGAAAAGAGGAAAAAGATTTTATATATATATATATATATGATATTAGTAGTATAGTTATCTGTCTTCTATAAATAACTATACAAGTCAGTTCATCAGAAAGAACAGTTTGTGCTTGCATTGTTTGATGGTTTGATCATTTTTTGTGCCTTTATCTTGCAATCTGAACAACTACTTTGAAGATAACAATATACAGTATATTAAACAGTGTTAATCTCTTATTATTTTGTTTTGAAATTCTGTATCATTGCTTTTATTCTTTTTTCATTTTAAAATAGAAAAAAACCCAGCTAAACATAGATCAGAGACCTTAATGTAAGACCCGAAACATTGAAAATGCTAAAGGATGAGGCAGGGAGAATATCTGAAGATAATAGGCATGGGGAACAACTTGCTGAATAGAACTCTGACAGCTCAGGAAACAATAACCTGAATCAACGGACGGGATTGTATCAAATTAAAAAGGCTTCTACACAGTAAAGGTAAGAGAAGAGACAAAAAAAAAAAATCTTTGCCACCTACTATTCCAACAGAAGAATAGCATCCAATATATACGAAGAATTAAAAAGTAATGCAAAAAGATCAAGTAATCTCATAAATAAATATGCAAATGAATGGAACAACATCTGTCAAAGAAGTACAAATGTGCACTTATTATGTGAGAAATGTTCAATATCTGCAGCTATTAGGAAAACAAATCAAACTATACTGAGATTTCGTATCCCCCCCCAGTCAAAATGGCAAGAATACCAAAAAATGGCCATGTGTAGTGCTGTACAGCTCTGCCTCCCAGCACTCCGGGAGACTGAAACAGGAGTTCAAGCCAGCCTATGCAATTTAGCAAGGTAGTGAGACTCGGTCTCAAAAACAGGCAAACAAATAGGATCGTATGTAGCTCAATGTGAAGGCCTTGGGTTCCACTGTCAGTACTGTAAGATGGAGGAGGAGGAGGAGGAAGAAGAGGAGGAAGAGCAGGAGGAGGAGGAGGAGAAAGAGAAGGAGAATCAGCAGCCCCGGTGCGGATGAAGGCGCGTGTTTACACAGCCGGTCGGCTCACACATGTCAGGATGGCTGCCATGGAACTCAGTAGAGGTTCTCCGTACAGCTCAGAGTAGGAGCAGCTGTCCCACTCCTCAGCGTATTTCCCAAAGTATCAAAGTCAGCCCGCTACAGATACACCTGTCAACCTGTGTTTATTGGGACGTTACTCACAATAACCAGCTTATGGAACCAGCCTAGACACTTGTCATCAGATGAAGGGATAATGAGAATGTGGCATATACATACATTGGAGCATCATTCAGCCATAAAGGGGAATGAAACATGGCATTTTCAGGAAAATGGATGAAACTAGAATTATCACAATAAGTGAGATAAACCAAACTCAGAAACACAAGTATCGAATTTTCTCTCTTATGTGAAATCTAGGGGGGAAAAGTTGATGTGAAAGTAGAAAGGATGATGTATGCCTGTAACCTCGGCATTCAGGAGGCTGAGGCAGGAAGACAGCTGCAATTTCAAGGTCAGCCTGGGCTACAGTAGTGTGTTCAAGGCCAGCCTAACTGCAGAGTGAGACCCTGTCTCAAACCACTGTCCTCCAAAAGAGAAAGAAACAAAGTAGTAGGGAGACAATTAGAGAAGTGAAAGGGAAAAGCGAGCCGGGGCCAGCCTTAGGCCCGGGAAGCGTTGGGGTTTGCTGGGTGGAGGCAGGGAAGAAAGAGAAGGTTGTCTGGAAAGAACAGCAAAGGCAATCAGCAGGGCCACCAGCGGGCCACCAGGGTCCCAGGACCCAAGATAGGACAATGGTGCTGGCAACCCCCTCTCTCACTCCGTTTGCTTTTCCCCTCTCTTTTTTCCTATCACACTGTTACTCACTATACTTTAATCATCTAGAAAGAGGGACATATGGGGGACATATAGGAGGGGGAAGAGTTCCCCAAATAGAAGTCCTCCCAAACCCTTCTCCTTCCAACTACAGACCCCATCCCAGTGACCACCACATGTAAAGTGAGCGTGTATGCATTCCCATTGTCCACCTCTGCAAACACACGCATGTCCATCCATGCATCCGTCCGTCCATCCATCCATCCATCCATCCATCCATCCATCCATCCATCCTCTAATGTTAAAATGATATCAAACCTATACTTTGCATTGGGATTTATCACTTCATGATACATCTTAGACATATTTCTCAGTCAATACAGAGATTTTCCTTGTTTTTTAAATTGCTGTACTTGTATCCCACAGTAGGAAAGCACCCTAGTTTATCTCACCATTCGTCTCATCAATGGGCACCCTGACTCCTTCTCTTCTGTAAACGGCGCTCAGTGAACAGCCTTGCACGTGAAACTTTGTGCAAACACCTGATCACCCGAGCAGGCTCATTCCAGAAGAGGGATGACTGGGTTAAACGTGGCACATTGCAAGTGGACCTGGCATAGTGCCACAAGCCTATAGCCACTTGGGGGGCTGAGGCAGGAGAACTGCAAATTCAAGCTCGCCCTGGTCAATTTAGTCATTTAGTGAGACACTCAACGTAAAAAAATTTAAAAAAAGCTGGGCTGAGTAACTCAGGGTGAAGGCCCTGGGCTTCAATCTCTAGTACCCCCACTCCCCCAGAGTAGAGGAAATGTTACATTGTTCCCTGAAAAAGGCCTTGTGGGTCTGTGCACTCCCATGATGGTGTGTGGGAAACCAGTGTCATGTTCTTGCTGACAGTGAATGTTACTGATCTTTAAACTGTTTTGCAAGGCTGGGATGTGGCTCCGTGGTAAAACACTTGGCTAGCATGCATCAAAGCCTAGGTTCAGTCCTCAGCAACACACACACACACACACACACAACACACACACACACACACATTCCACACCGACACAAGCAAATGTTATACAGTGTGCACTCCTGCGGTAGTGGAGGATAGCTAATTTTAACCAAGAAGATGCAATTAAAGCATTCGGGGAGAAAATGTAGAAGAAAAGCACCTCAGTCTCCAGGCTGACTTCCTAGAGGGCAGCAGGAAGCCTGTGACACCCTGTCCCAGCAGGGAGTGCCCCCTCCCCCCAACCTGGGAGCAGGGCTGAGAAAGATGCGCGGAATAAACCCTTTCTCCACATGTTTACTGTCTGCTGCTTTTCCTTCTATAGGTATCTTGCATCCATTTTCTTTTTTGGTTTTTATTGACTTGTCAGGACAGTTTATAATCAGCACTCTAGCTCTTCACGCTATTGTGCTAAGTGTTGAAAATGTTTTCCAGCAACCCACCACTTCTTTTTTAATACGCCTTTGGTATCTTGATTCCCGCAGATGCTTCTACTTTGCATGTAGTGAAGTTTGGTGTTTTTCTTTCCTCACTTTTGGGAAGACAGGCCTAGCGTTAATTGTTTACAAGGCACTTTCATTTCCATTTTCTCACAGGCCTGTGCCATCGCCATCTGGACTCAGTGAAGTATGTTATCTCCACCATACAGATAAGGAAAGGGAAGGTCAGAGAGGGTCAGTGACTTATCTGGGTCACACAGCTACTTTGGGGAAGACTCAGAGGCAGAATTAGATTGTCAGGGTCTCAGGTCCAGGCCAGCAGATCTCCACTCCCGGCTACTCAAGTGGTCTGTCCAAACTGCACACCTCGTAGCACCCCGACAAACCCCAGCATGCCTTCTGTTGCTGGAAAGCCAGGGATCAACACTTCCCTACCTTGGTGACAGAGCTGCATCCCTGTGCCCCGGCCTGTCCTCCTGTGACTGCACTGTGAGACCCCCAATGTCCTTATTCCTTGCCCTGAAACCAGCCTCCTGTGACATGGAGGCCACCACCATGGACCCCAGAGGTACCACTTCTCCAGGTTGTACACACAGGTCCCCCTTTGTCCTGGAGCAGGTCTCCAAGCACATCTGGTCTTCCTCACACTCTTTAGATATCCAATAACATGAAGGTTCACCAGTGTGACATTGTGCCTTACAGGCTGACACATTCAAAGGTGAGCTCCTAAGTATGGTAGGTGACATGGGCACAGTCAGACGCTATGGAGGACACAGAGGATGGAGAGTCTGTGAGGCACAGAGCTGACCTTAAAGGAGGAGAAAGGGCCCTCCAGGCAGAAAGGGTATCCCAAGACAAAGAGCAGCTTGGGGAGCAGTGGAGGTGAAAAAGCAGGGCTCCCCGTGGCCCCTGAGAGTGTGAAAGGAAGCGGACAAGGTGGGAGTAAGAAGAGGGTGAGGTCCACTTGCTCATCACCTGGCTGGCTGGACACTCAGCCTAGACCCCGTGGGTGTTGGGTTCCTAATGGCCTGAGATTGCTAGAGGAGTGTGGCTCCCAGAACGATCCAGGACCTGCCCTAAAAGTTGAGGGGAACCATTACAAGGCAGATCCCAGGATCACTGGGACTGTCAAACTGGGGTTGAGAGATGGAGACCTACATAGAAATGAGCTCTCTGGGGGATTCTTATGCTCACTCATGGCTAAGGCCACTGTCCCTGAAAGGTCCTGGGGGGCTCCCAGGAAACCCAGCTTGTATGGAGTTGATACTGAATCTTGGGCCGGGATGTCTACCTCTCGTGTCATTCTCACGAATCCCTGGCTCAGGCACAGATCCCCTTTATGGTGGAGCGTGTTGAGGTGGAGGAGGGCCAGGCAGGTGAAGGCCACCTCAGCAGGATTCATCCTGATCCCCAAGATCAACAGAGGCAACTTGTCTATCTGCCATTCCTGTCTATCCAGCCAGAATGTCCCCCTCTGGAAGCTTCCTGTCCCTGTCAGCGAAGTAGGTGTCCTTCCATGCATCCCCGGCCTCCTGGGTTCATTTCTATTCCAGTACTTTCTCTGTGCAGCAGGCCCTGAAGGCTGATCTGCTGTTCATTCTGTGCCAAGTGCTCTTTGGCATCTTCTTATTGAATCTGTAACTCTAGAGGTAGGAGTTGTTATTATCCCATTTTGTTGAGAGGAAACTGAGGCCCAGAGAAATGAAGTCACTTTCCAAAGATCACACAGCCTATGAAGGAATTTCTGCTCTTTCATTGGTATATCTGATCATTCTGATCCACCGACTTTAGACAAGTGAAGAATGAGTGAGTCAATGAATGAACGCTGCATCTCAAAGCATTATGGAGAGGAAGATGCCTTGTCCTCCTGGGAATATTTAGAGACCTAATAGTTTCTGAGAGCTGTTTCTGTGCCAGGCACAATGCCAGACTCTTTGCATGTTCATATCATTTAATCTTCCTAATCTGTGAGACTGGCTTTATTGATTATCTCAATTTTGCTGATGAGGAAGTCAAGGCACAGAAAGATCCCAGAGCCAAGGGCCCAGAGGTGGGATGGGAAATAGGCATCCTGGCTATTCAGCCTGCGCGAATGACCTCCATGCTACACAGGGATGACCTGGAATTTGCATATCAGCCCCCAAACTGGGAAAGGTTCATATGACTGTTTGGGTCACGTCAACTTCTGCTCATGCTGAGGTCCTGGCCCTCATCTCCATGTTTCTCAAGGCATAAGTCATTCGGTGAGTGTTTCAGGTGTTGGACCCATTATGGGAACAGGAAGACCAGGATGTGGGTTCTTCCTTATAGTCAGGACCCCTACCATCCTGGTGAGAGGTAAGGCAGGGGGCTGGGTGGCTGTACTACACCACAGCTGGTAGTCTAAGGACACTGATGTGGCTTCTTCAGATGGAGACCTTTGAGACTGAAAGGTGTAATGTTAATAATTGCACTAATGCAGGGACATGTAGAAGGACAGTGCTGGGTCACCTTGTCCAGTGGACATACTCTTTGTGCCAGTCTCTGGACTGAGAATTTACACAAATCATCTCGTTGAACCTTGTGCTGTAGTTACCCCATTTACAGATGGGAAAAGACACCCTCAGAGGTGGCAGGTGACTGCTCTGCTAACACAGCTAACGAATGGCAGAGGTGAGTTTTGAATGAAGAAACTGAGCTTCAGACTCTGCGTGTTCTGCCGCGGATCTTCATCAATGGCAGGGGCTCCCAGGAAGGCCGGGGTGGTGGGGAAACAGCCTGAGACTCAGAGCTGGACAGACCAGGCATCAGGGTCCCTGCTTCTAGCCTAGTGACCACAGCCAGGCACCACCTCATTCTTATCCCTCCCTCTGCAAATGAATTTTGTGACTTGGACCCAGTGACGTAACAGTACAGGTGAAGTGCATTCAACAGTATTTATCGAGATAATTTGGGACCCAGTGATGAACAGGACAAGCTGGATCCCTCCCTGCTGAAGCTCACAGCCAGTTGGGGAAACTGCAGGAAGTTATGGGGGCTCTGAAGAGGACGGGGCCAGAAGAGGCTCTATCTGAACTTAGAAATGGTTGGGGAGAGGTAATAAGGAGGAGCAGGGAAAGTTCCAGCAAGGAGATAGCCTAGGGAAGGCCTAGCATGGAAGATAGAGAGTGCTGAGAGCGTGAGAGCCTGCAAAAGGTGCGAACAGAGGCCTGGGAAGAGAGTGATTCCCAGTGGAGGAATCAGGAAGGTGTCTCAGAGGAAGTGGCTTGTGCTGGCTAAAAGCTGATGCAAGACTTGGACCTTCGGTGAGAGAGGGCTAGGTATTCCAGATGGTGAGGCCAGCACCGCAGAGATGCACAGGGCTGAGGGCTTGTGGCCCCTGCGGGAGAGGGCAGCCGTGGGGGACAGATGCAATGGAACAGGCTGGGACCAGGCCAGGGAGACCTGGAAGATCCCAGCATTTGAAGCATTTGCTGGGCCATGGGAGGTCATTAAAAGATTCTGAGCAAGACAAACCCAACCAAGAACACCACCATGCTTCAGAGAGATGAGAAATTCCCATCTTGGCCCTTCAGAGGGAGAAATTCCCAGTCTTTGAGGATTCTGTGATTTTCCACAAGCTTTGCTACTTCCTCACTTTTGTGAGTTTTGTAGTTCCTTCCAATGATTACCCACAAAACCTAAAACCAGAAAGAGATGGTGGAACTGCAAAGCCAGGGGTGGGGGCCAGCTGGCCGGGGGCAGCTGGCTCTGGGCTCGAAAGGAGAAGGAGCAGCCCCAAAGTCGGGGTGTAGAGTACAGACAAGCATGCATGGGTCACGAAGAGGAGTGTGAAGGGCAAGTCACAGGGACACAGTCTGGCTTTTGTGAGGTCCCCTGGTCCCTGCCTGAGCCTGAGACCCTCTCACCAGGCCGTGAGACAGCCATGGCAGGTTTTACTCAGGGCTGTGGGGACCTCTCATGGCCCAGACCAGCCCCAGAACTCTTCCCTCAAAGAGGAGCCCACCCAGAGAGCCACAGCTTGATCTCGGGCTCAGCCCACCGTCTCCTCCAAGGCAAAGCCCCAGACATAGATACTCCCTGATGAAGGCAGTAACATGGACATCAGACTGCAGTGACCTTGGGCTAGCCAGTCCCTAGCTCTGAGCCTCAGTTTCCTCACCTGGACTAATCTTCCCCAGCTCCTCTCTAGGTTTACTCTGAGGACAGGATGGGACCACAGCAGTGACACACTCTCTGTACTGCGGGAGTGGCTGCCCCTGAGGCGCATGGATGGCTTAGCCCGAGCAGCCCAGCCTGCGGGAGCCTGACGTGGCATGATGGGAAAGCTCTGAGCCGCCGGGTGCTCTAGGCTTCAATGATCTCGAGGAGAAACGAGGAGAAACACTTCCCAGTGCTTCTGTCTTGGCCTCTCTTCTCTCCTGTTTTTATTGGCTTTTTCAACAAACCCAACAGGTTCCAGGCTCCCCCAGAGGGTCAGAGCATTTCACTAGAATTAAATCATGCTGTGCTCATGTTTGTGCTTGATTTTCTTCCCAGAAGCACTATGATTCTGTGTATCTTAAAGGGAACTTTTAGATTCCAGTAGCATTTTAAATGTTTTTTCTCTTTACTCAGCAACTATGCCTCTACAAGTCTACTTCGTGGAAACAGGCAGAGAAATGCACAAGTATAAATATGGTTTCAGCGTAACTTATAACTCTAAAAGATTAGAAACAACATAAAATGTCCATAAATAAGGGATATCTACGTCACTGATAGCACAGGTGTGGTTTTAAATGACGTGAATCTCTCACAGTGGATGAATTAAAATATCCATAGTGCACTGTCAATGAAAAGCAAAAAGTTGCAAAATGGAAATGGTAGTTTTAAAAATGACTATAATTTAATTAAATAAAAATGCAAGTACTAGAATGGCTATAAGGCAAGGGTTCTAGAGAAAGTCTAAGTGAACTGTTCATAGTGAGAAGCAGAATTTCCATAAAATAGATTCTTAAACACTGAGTAACTGGGATACTGGAGTCTAAAATGCAGAGTCTGGTAATGACTTTTAAAAATACAGGCATATGTTATTTAAACTTTCATAAAATTAATTAATTATTGTAAAAACTGGACAATAAACTCAAGTACAAGGGGCCTACTCAGACGGGGCCCTGAGTCAAAGCAGGGACTTTAATGGGGGCTGGGAGGCCCCTCCTTGACTGCAGGTCTGAGGCCTGGGAAGGAGAGCCCCTGTTAGTCTCTCTTCCTTTTTCCAGGAACAAGGTCCCCTGGCTGAGAGTAGGGTAGTGGAAGAACTGTGTAGCTCCAGTGGCTCATCTGTCTGCATGGAAAAGTTCAGTTCACCATGTCCCTGGCCCTGTCTGTGTGGAGAGACTTAAAGGGAAGAGCCCTGAAGTGCTCTTAGGTCACCCCGGACCCTTGTAACCCCTCTGCATGGCAGCACTGGGGGCCCCCCACCATTTTTAATATTTTTCCCTAGTCCTCAGGTTTACTTAGCTCTTCCCTATTATCCAGCACTTTTCTGTTCTTTCGCTCATGGGCAAATCGCACCAGAAAGGTCTGGAGACTAAAGGTGGGGGATCTCAGACTTCCCAGGTCCCTGGCTCTGCATCCTTTATCTCCCTGAGCACTGCTCTGGGAGTCAGCTGGGCCTGGCTCCTGTGCACCCTTGCTACCTTGGGCAAGCCACTTCGAAATCTGCCCTTTCGTCTGTAACATGTGCTGGGTTCATAGGACCGTGTCAGGGGGAAATGAGAGACAGCACAGCTACCAGATGGCCCTGCCACATGACAAACTTTGGCTCTGTCACAGCCAGAGTCGATCATGGTTTATGTTCACCGCCTTGGTAGTCCCACTCACTGCCCAGAGCCTGATGTGCTGTGACCCACCCAAGGCCTCCCAAGGAGCCGCTCTCGGGTGGGGGGTGGAGTCTGCTGACCTCCAGTGAAAGGATTTCCCAGGAGCAGATAATCCTGTGTGGAATGGGGCTTGTTTATTTTCTTTCCAGAGCAAATCTGCTATCACCTTACCCAATTCTTGCTGCAGCCAAGAGAGAAGGAGCCATAGGCTCTGGGTGTCCTCCAAAGCCAGGACCGCCAGGAGGGTGGCCTTGGGTAGCCACGTCCTCCAGATGACAGGCTTTTCCCTGATGTGGCTCAGCTGCCCCTGAGTTGGTGGCTGGCCCTGAGTCAGAGCTGCCCACAGCTCTGTTCCTCTCTGCGCTTAAAGCGCAGCCCAGACTCCTGGAGGCGGTCCAAGGAGACCTGCAGCTCCAGAAGGTTTCCTTCCCCCAAACCCAAGTAGAGATGCCCTTCCCTGTGCCCAGAGACAGCAAGGGATGGCTGGTGGACACACAGTGAGCAGAGGACAGGCTTTGGCTGACCCTCCGAGAGAGCCCGTGGGAAGGCATGGGACGCCCCAGCCTGGTTCCAGGACCCTTGCACTCTGCTCTCTGTCCCAGCAGTTCTACTGTCCCTAACCCTGTACTGCTCCCAGGGCGTCACAGGCCTGGGTTTAGCAGAGGAGCCTGTGGCCAGTACCAACCCTGCCAGTGGGGACCAGATGCCCACCTCATTTCAGCCCCATGATCACTGAGCTTTGCAACACTGCCCAGGAGTCTGGGGGCTGCGGATCTGCACCCAGCTTTGCCACCCTCGGACCCACAGCCTGGATCCCCTCCTTCTCCCGGCCTCACCCCAGCCACAACTCCCTCCTCTTCCTCTGTTCCTCTTCCTCTTCCCTCCCCACTGCCTTCTCCTCACTTCTTGTTCTGTGGCACCCTTGGGTGCTGTCTGTACCATTTCTACCTGGGTCCTGACCGTGACTCACCTGGAGGTGGGCTCTGGGCTCTGGCAGGCAACTCTCCCAAGCCACGCCAGCCTCAGTCTGGCCCATGGGCAGGGGAGGGGAGGGCAGGAAGGGTAACCCAGCTTAGGAGCCAGAGCCAAAGCCAAAGCACATGGTCGGGTGGGGAGTGGATGGCGGGAGGGGGCACAGAGGCCGCACAGAGACTCTGACCATCCTGCCAGCCCCACACCTCCCACCCAGCCCCAGGTAAAGCAAATGAGACTCAGTGCTGAGGGCACCTATCTGGGGACCTGGGTCTGGGATGAGCTCTTCCATTCCACTCCACACCCACCACCCTCAGGTACAGGGACCCAAACCCAAGAGGCCACAGTCTGGAGTGAAAAACAACAGGTTTAATATTAAAATCTTTCCCTTAGAAAAGTACACAGATAGGAAAATTTAACAGCATACAAAATAGCACTTCGGTTGTATAAATGTGAGTTAACGTGAGTCCTAAAAATACTTGTAAACCTAGGTGATTATATCTTTGGTACCGTAGTGTAAACCCACCCCCTGATCTCAGGCCAGGTGGTAGGGCCCCGGGGTTGGGAGACACCAGCCAGCACAGGGCACTGGTGCTCAGAAAGGCAGAGCCTCTCTCGCCCTTTCCAGCCCTCCCCTCCCGGCCCATCTCGGCCACATTCCCCACTCACCTGGGTACTTTCAGTGTCCACTCATTCGAGGACAATAAGGTGTCACTGCTAGACCTGGGCAAAACTCTATTCCTTATAGGGTACTCCCTCAAGGACAGGACAGCTGGCAGTTGAGAAGGGAGCACCCAAGTACCCACTTCTCATATTCCTTTACTGAGGTGCCCACCTTAAGCCTCTTGTCCTTCATGGGACGTAACTGTCCTCACCGTTCATCGCTTCTGTGGCGCGTACCTCCACAGCACTGCGTGCGGTGACCCCATGTGACCTCTCTGCCCCACCTTGTTCAGGACAGCTGGAGAGTTCACTTCGGATGCTGAAAGGGGGCTTGTGATGCCCTTGTTCCTGGGATAGCTGCTGGGGGCTTTCCCGGACACCCGCTGCTAAGCCAAGCCAAAGTCCTGGCAGCTGCACGGGGGGCTGAGGAAGGGGCAGGTTCCTGAATCCCTGGAGTATAATGTGTGATCTGGAATCTCCCTAGAGCCCAGCTGGCTGTGGGGTACTTGGCTTCGCTTCATCTGGACAAGTGTAACCCCCTGAACACTCTAGAACGTTAGTGTTGACACGGCACTAACAGTTAATGAGTCTAACTTGCTGACTATACAAGGGGAAAGGAAACTGGGCCCAGAGAGGGTGAGGGATTCCTCCAAGGTGTCACAGGAAGTCCAGTGCAGAGTCAGGGCCAGATAATGTGTCAACACACTCATCACTGACTCAGGCTCGTGGGCAGATTAAGATGAGGAAAGCCACAGGACCAGTGCGGCCTGGAAGACGTGGGATTTCCTCTGGCCAGGTTTGTCCCATGTGTTCTGGGCAGGCGCTGCAGGCCAGGTTGTCCTTATGTGGCTCAGCCCCCAGCACTCATGAAGAGCATTAATTAAGCATGTTGGCCCCAAACCAGCTCGGGCCTGGGGAAGCAGAGAGTAGCATCGAGAGAAGTGGCTTCTGGGTAGTGCAGCACTGTCCAAGGCAGGCCCAGCTCAGCCAGGAGCCAGGATGTGGGGCGTCCTCCCCAGTTCGTAGGCAGATCAGACTGGCAGCTTCCTGAGGGGCAGCTGGCTGAGCAGAAAGCTATTAATTACTGTACCACCTCATTCACCCAGAACCTCCCAGGGAGTCTGACAGCCCCACTGTCCCTCAGGGACATTCTGGGCAGACTGCAGATTACTAAGTCCAACTTCTCATCTTACATTTGGGGAAACCGAGTCCTGTGGGGTCGCCCTGGCTTAGAGTCGCAGGGTCTCCCCAGAAGCAGAGGCTGGACGTGGTCCACACAGTTGCCTCGTAAGCCAGCCCCAGGATTTGGAGCACAGCAGGTCAGAACAAAAGCCTTCCACAAGGGGACAGCTGGCAGCACCAGCGTGGTGACAGAAGCCCAGGCTGGGCCAAGAGGGGCTGGCTGCTGGGTGGCAGGGCAGCTTCAGGCTGAGGTGGGGACCGGCCCCTACAGGAAGCTGTCCTCCACTTCAGCCTGTGGCCTGGGACAGGCTGAATCCGGAGGCTGTTCCAACTCTGGCTCTGGCTCCACCGGGGGCTCTGGCTCTGGCTCCTCTTGGGGGTCCAGGGGACTGTCACAGGAGATGGTAGAGGAAGTATTGGCTTCATTCAGGGTGGAGCTGGAGGAAAGAGACAAGTGAGAGTTCGGAGGAACCATAGTAGAACAAAGTCATCATTAAGTTAGTTTTCTGTCTCCATGCAATCCGTGTAAAGATTGTTTAATCTTTAGTTTCATGCCTAAATCTTATCACCTGAGCAACTACTTTCAAGATAACAATATGCAATATATTAACTAGTGTAATTTCCTATTTTTTTAAAATTGAAATTCTGTATTGTTTTTATCCTTTTTTGTTTTGTGTGTTTTAAAAACAATGCAAGGCCTGTACCACGAGAAAGTGCAGCTCAGAGAGGTTACGCCGCTGCCCTTTACCACACAGCAGGGAGTGTAGGAGCTGGGGCCTTGAAGCAGGTGCTCCTGGCCCCGTAGTCCACTTCTCACTCAGTGTCTCCATCCTCTGCACTCTGAGAGACATTATCTCACTTAATCCTCACAAGTCCCAGTAAAAGTGCTTTACTGTTTTCATTTTACAGAAGAGAGAACTGAGGTCCAGAGCGGTGAGGCACAGGCCCAAGCTGCTGGAACTCCGAGCTCCACCACTCTGTACTGTGACCCCTGGCCATGGAGTGTCCATCTCATCTGCATCAGCACAAAAAGAGCCTTCGGGGCCTGCTAAGGCCTGTGTGCACTATTAGCACCCATGGAGAAACTGAGGCCCACAGAGGAGAAGCCTGCCCAGGTCTCAGCGGCAGAGCTGGAGCTAGAACCCAGCCAGGGGCTCCTGCACTTCAACTTGAACTGGATCTTCTTTGGGCGGTGGTTCTGACCTCACGGGAAGCCCTTCCTCAGCCCCTATCTGAACACCGAGTCTGGCACTGGCTTTGTACTCCCATCACAGTGCTGGCTGCCTCCTCTCAAGCTCCGCCCGCCGTGACTCTACCACACGGCAAGGTGAGAGAGAGAGAGTCCTAATCCTCCTTCCTAGTTTGGATTCTGACTGGAACTTGCAGGCATTTCCACCTTCTACAGTCAGGCTTCTGGGAACGTCTGGGCCTGATGCTCAGGATGGATCACAGGCCTAAAGCTGGCTATGGCCCCACACTGACCACCGGGATTCTGGTGGGCTGAGTAGGTCTCACCCTTCTCCTTGGGGCTAAGCCAGAGCCTAGAAAGGGATGGGAGAAACAGTCTGGGGGACTCCCTCAAAGGTAAGAGTACCTTGCAAATAGATGCTGGCCCATCCTTCCTCCCAGGCTGCCCTTCTCCCTTGAGGGCCTCAAAGGTTGGATGGGCTCTATCTCCCCTCTGCTCACTGGCAAGAATAACTGCCCACACACTTGGGCCCTGTGCTGGGGCACTTACCTGGCAAGGCTCGGGGAGCCCTCCAGTGGACCCTCCTCAGCAACCTCAGGTTTGGGGTCAGGCAGGGGGATGATATAGTCATTGTCACCCTCGTTGGGCTGCACAGCGGTGTAGAGGACAGAGCTTGTGTCCAGGGGAGACCGGAGGCCATGGAACCCAGGCAAGCGGGCTTGGGACCGAAGGATGGCTGGGTGGTCGCTCCTCAGAAACTCCTCATCCACCTGCTGGTACTTCTGCTCCGAGGGGCGGGGAGTGCCAGAGAAACACAGTGGTCAGAGGGCCATGGCTCAGGGGTCACCAACTCAGCCCCCCTCACACTAGGCAAAGGGGGAGCTGGTGCTCAGAGAGGAAGAGTTTTACCCAAAGCCACACAACTGAGCTGCCCACCCTCCTGGCCTCTCACAGACCAAGTGATTGCCAAGGGAGGGGCAATTAATGACCAGCATCATGACCCTCACTCTCCCCTGACTTCATTTCCACTTTATTTTTGCAGTGCTAGGACCCAGGCTAGATTAGTGCTCTATCACTAAGTCCAGCCTCTTCCCTGATTTCAGAGTAGATGGGTGCCAGCTCTCACCCTGCCTCGGCCTCCTCCCACGGGGCCTCAGTGTCCCTTCTGTTCATCTCACTCCCCAAGGACCATCCTGGGGTGGAGAGTGGAGAAATGAAGCTAAAGATTGGCCATGCCTGTGCCAGAGGAGATGGGCATCTCCTCTCCCTGCCAGCTGCTACCCACAGGACAGTGGTTTAGAGCTCTATGGACCTCACTGGCCATGGATGGGCTGTGCAGGGTTTGTGTCAGGCATTAGAGGTCACACAACTTGGGGTTCCTCACACCCTCAAAAGAACCCTAAAGAGCTAGCATGGGTGCCAAGGTCTGGGGACCAACAGGGCTGTGGTGCCTGCTCTCTGTGTCAACTCAACCAGCTTCCAAGTCTCTGTGCTGCTAAAGTAGATTAAACTCAGAGCTCCATCCATCTTTTCCCGATACTAGGAATGAAATGGAAGCTCAAAGTGGGCGAGTAGTACTTTCTTCAAATACCAGCATATCACACACAGCCTGGCACCAAGAGTCTGGCTTCTGTACCAGAACTCTCTGCTTCCACCCTGCCTCAACTTACCTTTTTGTACCCCTCACCCAACAGTCTCTCCAGAAGCAGCACCAGCTGAGAGAAGGGAGGCCGGATCTCAAACTTCTCTTCCCAGCACTTCTGCATGATCTCATAGCTGGGGAGGGGAAGAGTGGGTCAGGGTGCCTGGCTCAGGATGCCAGGGTGGCAGGGGTGCTGGGGGACCTGGAGGTCACTGCCCCTTAGAACAAGGTGAGCAAGGGAAAGGAGCTGGGGAAGGGCGGCAGGGGGCGTTGTTCTGGCTGCCCCCCTAGGAAGCCCTCCTGGCACCCACCACCTTGGTGAGAACGTGACTCAGACTTGGTCAGTAGAGGTTTTCACCCCTACTTCACCTCCAGTTCAGTGATTGGTTCCGACGGCCTGTGACCCCTATAGCTCTGGAAGTTCAGCTCTGGGGCTTTGGCCGAAAGCAGAGAGATGTAAAACTGGCACTGTTGGCAACCATGTGGGCCACACTGGCTTGAAAGGGGCAAAGCAAAAGCCTAGGGCATGCACAAGGGCATGTTGAGACCATTTGAGCACCTGGAGCTGGACTTCTCCAGGTCTCCGAGCTAATCGAGCTCTCTCGGGGGTGAACAACTAGCGCTGCATGTCTGTGACCTGCACCCACAGTGTCCTCCCTAGTTAGTGCACAAGGTTCCACTCACATCTCATCGGAGGCATGAGCGGGCTGCGCCATGCGGTAGCCCCGCTTGATGGCGTTGTAGAACTGCTCATTCATGGGCAGCTCTGGGTAAGGGGTGCCACCTGTTGGGAGGCAGAGACAAGGAATACAGGTTCAGAGTCAAGGAAAAGAGTCAGGTCGGCCTCTTCTACAGGATGGGGGAAGCACATGGGCCTGGGGTGGGGGAATGTACGGTGCCCTGGCACTGGGAAATGTGGGCTTACTCCTGGGCACTGGACAGCAACAACAGCAACAGCAACATTCCCCAAAATAGAGAACACCAGAGCCAAGCAGGCCAGATGGACCAGAGAGGACTGTCACACAGTGGGCAGAAAGTAGCAGAGCCGGGACAAGACCTGGTGGCCCAGCCCCACAGCCCTGCCAGGCAAGAGGCAGGAGTGGGAGGGAGATACCACCCCATGTGCCAAGGGCCGGGGAGGAAAGACGCACCCAACGTGAAGATCTCCCAGAGGAGGATGCCGAAGGACCACACGTCGCTCAGAGTGGTGTAGAGGCTGTTGAAGATGCTCTCTGGGGCCATCCACTTCAGGGGCAGGAAGGTCTGCAGGGACAGCACGGGCACTGAGTGTCCAGCCCCACTCTGCCCCGGGTGGCAGGAGGAGGCCTGGCAGCGCCCACCATGGCTGACTCTGTCCCGTTCCCAGGGTCCCTTGCATACAGCTCCTGCATCCACACCGCTCCTGTCAGACCATCAGGATGCCTTTCCTCACTGCCAGGGGACAGACACACAGCCTCTGTCCCTGAGAAAAGCCACATGGTCTGAGCAGAGGCATGGGGACCCAGGGACAAGACACTGCCCCGCTCTCCTGGCTGCCTGTGGTCTCCATCTCTGGATTGTCTTCGAGGAGGAGGACGAGGGGAGAGGAGTGGGAGGCAGATGGTCACATTTAACCAGACCAGCCCCGGCCACTGCTAAGACCACTCATCTGTCTTCCTGTGTCACTGGGGCTTCTTCCTCTCCTCCACGCCCTGGGATAACAGATGTGTCCTGAGCCCCTTCCCACCCATCCCTGGGCCCTCGGCACCTGGTTCCGCACCCCACTGGAACCAGTGGATCCGAGTGTCTCTGTTTTCCCTGCCCTGGACACACAGCTGGGCAGGTAGTGACCATGTCTCCTGGGCAGGACAAGCCAAGAGGAGCCCAGAGCGAATCTCCAATGAACTGCAGCTGTGCCAGTCGGGAAGGAACCTGCTCCTGGGGTCAGAGGCCTACGATGCCAGTCCCGTCGGGCCACAGAAGACACTCACGCTGCCTTTGGAGATGTAGTTCGAGTCCCGCATGATGTCACGAGCCAGGCCGAAGTCACAGATCTTGACCAGCTTGCCTTCGCAGATGAGCACGTTCCTGGCTGCCAGGTCTCGGTGGACACACTGGGTTGGGAGAGATGGGAAGAAACTGAGCCCTTAGGGGAAACTGTGAGGTGCCCAGGTGTGAGGGTACTCGCTGTCCCGCCCAACAGAGGGGAGGTGGCTGCAGTACGGAACTGGGTTGCCACAGCCCCGTCCTGTCCCACTGTGACCACACGTACATTCTTGGAGGCCAGGAATTCCATGCCATTTGCCACCTGGTAGCTGAAGCCCACGAGGTCTGTGTAGCTGAGCACTGGGGACTCATTGATCAGAGTTGCCCGGTAGGTCCTCTCGGGGGCTAGGAGAAAGCAGAGGGGTCCCCTGTCATCTGCCACCCCTGAGCTCCAGAGGACCCCAGTCTTTTGATTTGTGGGAGGCTGAATGTCCAAGACAGGTGACTACTGATTCCCTGAGCTGAGGCCAGCATCTTAGCTTTGCCCATTTGTTTCTCAGGGACACTGGACCGGCCTTGGGCCAGTTTGGAGGGGATCGTTTTTTCCCTTTATGCCCCAGGCAGCCAGATACTTCCCCCATGCCCCACCCCAACACTTCCCCTCCCTCAGACCCTGCCTTGGCCTCTGGATGCACAAACAGGGGTTCACATTAAGGTTCTACTCTGCAGCAGCTCTGGGCAGGTGGCTGGCCTATTTGCCACCCACGACACAGGCACAAGGCCACCTTCCTTCCAGGGTAGCTGCAAGGCAGGGCATGTGAAGGACTTCTGGCTTCGGGCAAGGGCGCTGTGTCCACCCACCGGAGGGAACGTAGTTATCATACGGGGCCATGTAGTTGGAGGACTCGATGTCTGCGTATTTGATGTCTCCCTTCATGTCCAGCATGGGCACGTAGTCCACTGACTCATCCTTGCTCATGTCCATGTAGCCACCGTCACTTTCCCCACTCAGGGACACGGGGCTGGGGGTAAGAGGAATGTAACAGGGAAGGCCATGGGCTTTTCTCCCCTTCCCCCGCTGTCCCCTGCTCGTGCTAGGGGCCCACGAGCCCATCTGTCACTCATCATCCTCCGTCATCCTGTGTCATTATGTGAATGACCACAGATGGAGCCCTTCCAACTAAACCATGTGGCCTGTACTAGGGACTGGGACTGCCAAGATGACACGAGTCCCAGTAAGTGTCCTCAGAGAGCTCACGCCCTGAGGTGGTTACAGTGTCTGGGAAAGGTCACAAGATGGGCAGATGAGAGGCGTCTTTCTGGGGCCTCTCCAGCATCCCCAGGGCACCCCACAAATGTCAGCCACAGTTCTGCCCACAGCATTAACTCCCTAAGGGGCCTTGGGGTGATACACCAGTGTCTCCACAGGTAGAAAGAATGAAGGCTGCTGTCGGAATGCTGGGAAGGGCAGGCCTGAGTTTTAATGTCTTCTGTGGGCTTTTCCAAAGTCATTCTTGTTTTCGCTTTTATAGTCAGCAAAAAGGACTAGAAATTTTCTTTTGGGAAAAGATGCAATCAGGAGTCAAGCGGTCTGTGGGGCGCTGGGGAGGCATGTGGCCTCCGCCCATGGTATCCCTGGGGCAGGAGAGCGAGACCCAAACACAAGGGCGGTGTGCAGTTCGAGGAAGTCGGCACCAGCAGAGGGCTTAGTACAGGGCCCGGCACACTGGGATCCCACCGAACCACCGTTACCGTTGCCTGGCCTGGGAGGGACAGGCTTGGGAAACAGCCCTGGCTCCAGGGAGCCTCTGCCCCACCCTCGACATCCCCCACTTCCTCTGTTGACAAGAAAGGAGGGCAGGGGTGCCCTGCAGGTGCCGCCGAGCCTCGGATACCTGGGCAAGGGCAGCCCCACAGGCAGGGTGTTGCTGTAGAGCTCCACGCTGGGCGGGCGGCGCTTGTCCGAGTGCAGTTGCAGGAAGGTGTGCTTGTTGCGG
>PVLA01006456.1:0-123409 GCA_004027455.1 Hydrochoerus hydrochaeris | reverse complement strand
AAGAAGGAAGAGGAGGAGGAGAGGAGAGGAGGGGAGCGGAGGGGAGGGGAGGGCAGGGGAGGGGAGAGGAGGGGAGAGGGAAACACCCACAGCTTGCTACTTTGAAACAATTCACACAGATGCATCCCTGCTCCTTGCAGAAATTACAGATAAATGTGGGCAATGGGCATTTGTTGGCAAGGTACGCATGGATCTGAATAACAGTGTTCTAAAATACAAGTTGACCACTGAGGAATCAGTCAGGGAAACAAAAGTTTGTGTCAGAAATGCTTGAAAAGAAATATTCCAGAGTGAAGCCCACAGTGACACCATGTTTTCCTTTCTTGCTCCAAGATGTGAATAGTAAACTTGGCAGCATCACTAAGGCCCATGATTTGCACACCCAGAGCCATATAAGTGACTGCAGATGAAACTGAAGCAGTGAAAAACTTGTACTCCAGTCATAAAAACTACAAAGATGTCTATGATAAAAACAATCTTCTGGGGCCAGGGATTTAGCTCAGTGGCACTAAGTGCCTGCCTGGCACATACAAGGTCGTGAGTTCAATCCCTGGTACCAAATAAAAAAGCAAAACAAAACAAAAATCAAAAAGCAATCTTCTGACAGCTAAGACAGATGGTGCATAACACAGTTTATGAACAAGGAGCTTATCGCTCAGCAGTGTCTTTCTAAATGTGCTTGAAGTCCTAAAACACAATGTGAAGACAGAGCTGGGGACACCACTAGAGGGCAAATGAGAATGGAAACTCTGAAGTAGGTAAAGAATTTGATGCTCTTCTAACCAACTCTGAAGTATATGAGTCTCTCATCACTCTGCTTTGTGGAGATTTTGCTGGCAATGCTTCAGATGCTGTTATCTAGAAGTTCTTCTATCTAGGAGATGACCAAAATATTGAGGAGGCTTATGTGGTTCTACTTTATAGCTCAGTGTAAGACCACTGGGCATCTACAAGGTTCCCCTGGGATGTCCTGGCTCTGTATTTCCCTTGTGCCAAGGCAGAGTCAGAAAGTCAAAAACAGTACCTCATTCTTAGGATGATGGTCGCTTTTTTTGTCTAGTTACTGTATTCATTTAGTAAATTGTTCGAAGGAAGTGTGCTTATTCTCAGTTCTGGATGGCAGGTTTATAACGTCATAAAAATCTTTTGAGCTGTTCAAATATACTTTTTTTTTTTTGAGACAGTGTCTCACATTGTAATTAATTCAGACTGGTCACAAGCTCACTATGTAGCCCTGGTTAGCCTTGAATTCATGGCAATCCTCCTGCCTCAGCCTCGTGAGTGCTGGAATTACAGGAGTGTACCACCATGTTTGGTGTTCAGAGTTAAACTCAAGCAAAAGAGAATGTTATTGTTAGTGGTGGTTTACTATGAAAATAAGGTAAAATCCTTTTCATATATGGAAATAGAAAGAGAAAAGACATTCCTCTCTGTTTAGATATTTTGAGCTAGTAACTACAAAAATTATAGAACTGAAAATGGACTCGGGTACATTTTTATGAGGAAGCAAAAGTTAGATGGTGAATGAATGTTGAAAAATTACTTCAGATTGTTTTTTAAATTATATCCTTAGCATACTGATTTAAAAGGGCAACTTATTGAATTTTAAAATGTGTTTCTAAATTGACCTTCTGTTTTACAAATTAGCCTTTAATGGGATTTTAATTTCAGAAACATATTATTGTGTTTTGTCTTCTTTCAGGAATAAATACCAGAAATTAAAATCCACACGTTTTTTAAATATAGTCTTGTGCTTCAAAGTGTTTGACACAGGTTGAATATCTAATATTGAAAGTCTCTTAGGAATATTATTCATATAACCAAGTGGCATAAATTGTTGTATTTTGTGTACTTTAAAATCATCTTAATTGTAACTATGTAATGTTGTGATTGCTTCATTTATTATAAGAGAAACACTCTATAAACTGCTGTTCTGTAGATTTGCATCTTCATAAACTGGGGCAAGTAACTGGGTGTCAAAGAGCTGCTGATGCAAAGGGGACAGGCTCCTTTGCAATGGCCTACTCTACCCAACACTATGCTGTAGTTGCTGGAAATTTCATTCTCAAATATCAGTATACCTAGAGCTTTAAAATGAAGGTCAACCATGTTGAAGATTCCTAAATCTGCATCCCATCACCATGTCCTCACCCCCAGGTTTAATGTCATTAAACTCCCTGACAAATGCAAGTACTGCATAGAAATCTCATATTCATCATAAACTAAGCAACTCATCATTCCCCATACAGCTCTCTCTCGTCATTCGCTGTCACTAGAAAGAAACACTTGCTATTCTGTCACTCAATCAGAAAACCTATGCATCAACCCTCCTTCCCACCTGTCTTACCTACTCAATCATTAAATCCCATGGAATACAACTTACACACAATTCTTCAATTGAAACTCTCCTCTCTGTATTTTTTTTATCAATTTCATACACTGATTTTCACACAAAATTCCTTTTGAAGGAAAGATTCGGGAGCTATTTTTTTTTTGAAAGCCACTCAGCACCTCCCCAGGGTTCAACATGGACTCACCCCATTTCACCCCACTGCCTGTCTGAGCTCATTCTCCAGCAATGCTAGTTGCACATAGTATTTTCACTTCCTTCTTTGTTTATGCCATCCACTTCTTCCAGAACACAGTGTAACTCATAGCCATCCATCACCTCACAATGGTCTACTTATCCTAAATACCCCTCTTCCAACAAAGCCAATTTAGATCATCTCAGGTTCACAGCCAGTTTCTGCTTTTCCCATCCATCCTACTCACTGTAATGCATTGTGCTTATCTGCTCATACTTGCTAAGAGCAAAGATCATGTCTTACTCATTTGGCTCTCCAGGGCCCAACACAGTGCCTACTAGTCAATAAATGTTTACTGAACTAGATTGATTCAATTGCTTTCTAACAGAGACTATAAAAGTCAAGAAGTTTCAAAATCTTTTATATGATCTAATAAAGAATAGATTTTCAACACATTAAAAGAAGAATTTCTTCCTCAAAGTACTAAAATATTAATATTTAGTCACAAATACTTGTATTTGCTAACAAGCAAATACTTTAATTTCTATCAAATTACTTTACAACACTTTCAAGCTCCCCAATGAGAGTTAACTACAGAGTACCATACACTAGGGTTAGAAAGATATGGCTGCTGGAAAGGTCAGAACTTAATCTAACCTAGTGCTCCAATTTTCTAAACAGTCTAGAATTTGACTTAGTATGTGAGACAATAAAAGAAATTTCTTCTTTGCTGCACCCCATACACACTCTTTAATCATCTAAAGTTCTTATTAGTGTATTTCAGTTGTTAATGAATTTCCAAAGTAAAACAAGTCTGATTCAAATTTAAAACCATAACACAGAACAAGACACTTTTCCTCAGCTCAGAATACAGTGAATTATATTTAATATAAACTATGAACTCTATAAGTCCACTGAACACCTAATATATAGAAAGCGTAGGGACAAGAATGCAGTGGAACCCAGATATTAAGTTTCAGGAAGGCTATTCCTCTTCAATAAGCTGTTATTTTGTGGTGCTATGTAATCATTCTAATAAATACAGTCGGGTTGAATTAAAGGATTAAAAAGGAAACAGAAACAAAAACTCTGGAATCACCAAGAAAAATACTACATATGATTTAATATTTAGCTTCACGAGTTTAGTTTTACTGCTTCATAGAATAGCTTGGACTCTATTTATAGTAATCTAAAACTCATTTCCTTTGAACTAGAAAAAAAGTTAATGGTGAGTTAAACTGAGTTAGAAATTTTCAGAATATTCATCTCAAATATACACACTTAATTCACACACATTTACACATAAAAGAGTATATGCACTCACAACCTAAATGTATAAATCACATGAAAGTGGACTTGTATTTTAATAAAGAATTTAGAGTAGGTGCTACAATTGTGGGGGCAAGGAGAGTCGATTGATATCAGTAATAAGATTTGGGTTTTTTGTTTTGTTTTGTTTTTGTTTTGGTCTTTTTGAGACAGGGTCTCACTATGCAGTTCAGGCTGGTCTTGAGATCACTTTGTAACCTAGGCTGGTCTTGAACTCACCATGATCCTCCTGCCTCAGCCTCCTGAGTGCTAGAATCACAGATGTCCACTACCACACCCAGCAGTAATAAGGTCTTACTGAGAAAAGGATTATGACTTAGAAAGATCACAGAGGTAAAAATAAAATTACTTTTACTTATGTATTTATTTATTTATCTATTTATTTTTTGTAATGGGGATTGAACTCATGACTTTGCATTTGCCAAGCAGGCACTTATGCCACGGAGCTAAATCCCCAGGCCCTGGAAGACTCCTTTTAGGAGACAACAGTGAATAATTTCATTTTAGATGGGTTTTCAGAGGGAGGGGTCAGATAGTACATATAATTATTAAGATTTATATAAGACAAATACTGGAGACATTTACTAGGATAGAGAAAGTATCAGTAAACTTTCTCTGTAAGGGTCAAGTGGTAAATATTTTAGGTTTTGAAAGCTAACGAAGTTTCTGCAACGTATTTTTTTAAAACCCTACATAAAAAGCACGCTAAGCTCAAGTGTCTATTTACTTGTAAACCATGGTTTGTGGAAGACAGACAGTACAAAATAATGAGAAATAGAAAGTTCTAAAGGAGATCACTGAGTCAAATTTTAATGAAATCAGTTTATTAAGAGTTCAATCTAGTGAAAGACACAAACCCACAGATACAAGAAGTTCTGGAAACTCCAAGGATAAAAACAAAACAAAAAAAATGTACCTGAGTACTTCATATTTAAATTGCTAAAAACCAAATATTGATTTTAAAGTATCCTGGATAAATCTAAATGGAGACCAAGCAAGCAGCAGGACCATATGGGGAACAGAGAAAACAACAGCGCTTTCAAAAGTCTTGCAGAGCTACTCAGAAAATGTCACAATATCTTTATCCAAACCTCACAAGGATGCTGCACATCTGAAGATTATAATTATTATTAGACTATTACATCTATTGTCTCTGTTTCTCACAGAATGGAAAGTGACAAATGTTTTCTTCATTTGATTTAAGAAATATGTATCTCCTTTTACAGACACAGACATTTACTCTTTTGTTTCCTTAATACCCAACAGAAACATTAAGGCTCCTTAACTTTATTTATTAAAGAGTAGACAATGATTAGTATAATATAAAATTTTGCTCTACTACTCATCTTGAATAACCAAAACTGAATTTATATATATACACACACACACACACACACACGTTTCTAAATATAAAATATATAATCAACATATTCATATTTCCATTAGATATTCATTAAAATTTCTGAGTGGAATGCTAAGCAAGTTTAATTGATTCTTCAAAGGTCATTCATATCATAAAAATTCTTCTAAGATCTAAAATAGTTCACAAGACAAGACCTGGTATCCTATACACAATGTCATTTGGCTTGTCCCTGTCTGTACCTTATGGTGCCCTTTTCAAAATGAATCATAAAGTCAATTCAATCAGTACAAATTTTTCCTTACAGAGTGAACTGTACAAGCAAAAAATACAGAGTGTGTCCTTAGTAGGTTACATTTGACTTCTAAATTCCATTCTCTCACCTAGTTACACAGAATACAAAGATACTGACCTTTGCAAATATAGCCTATTCATTTTTTTTCCCAGGATTTTGACTAATTAGACAACAGGAAGAAAGATGTAAGGTGAAGCAGAAATCATTCTAGTTATTTTTCAATTTCTTCAATCTTGTCATTTTTCTATATAAACAGGGTGATTCTGATTGATATAACAATGTCCAAGATGTAAAGGTACTGAACAAAAAATTTCACACACTAAGAGTAAAAAATGAATTTCATGGCAGCAAAAATTTTCTAGTTCCACTGATTAAATCCTTTGGGCCAAGATTTGTTCCCAGAACCCAGCATCTATGGCAAATGTTTCATGAGAAAAATTGTCAAAAATACCACTCATTATACGCAGACCTTTCCTTTAGAGAGATTATAACCACTTCCTTCCTTTAACAGGTACCACAGCCTACCTTTATCCTTTTCCACTGGAAACATCTGGTATATCTGCTTCCTTCTCCTTCCTCATTAGCAACTACAAGGAAACAATTTCCAGCAGGAATGAACTCTCCAACTATTCTCAACACCAAGTCCTCCTACACTGTTCTATCAATTATCCTCTCCAGAAACACAAATGTTTAGCCATCTAAACAAAATATAAACCCTGCTTTTGACCATACATCCACTGAAGCTGCTACCTTTGCTTTGTTCAGAAAAAGTCAATTACTTCCATAATCTCTACTTCTACCTCATCTTATACTCATTCCCTGCACATTATACCCTGATTTCTGACCCAACTAACTCTACAAAACAGTTCTCTTATAGTTGACCAAAGAGTTTCCTAAATATCGCATCTAGACATTCTTTTTTATTCCCCAAATCTTAATGCTTTTTCAGTTCTCTTATCAACTGCTAGCCTCTACTTTCTTTTACAGAGTTGTTTTCAATTATATGTGTGATCTAGAATCTGTTTTTATAATAATATTTCTTTCTGACTCCCACTGTTTCATCTTAATTTTCCTACCATAGAATCATGCATTTTGTCTTCAAATGTCTTCTCTTTCCTTACTCCCTCCTTCAATGATATGATCATTTGAAGATCTGATTTAAGAGATAACTTACAGACAACTTTCAATATCTATCCTGCAATTCTACACCACGCTTTTGTAATGTATTAACAATAGTGAAAAGGTTTAATATCAAGTTATTCTTTATTTCATTCATTAATCCACTCAATAAATACCCATTTAAAAAAAAAACAGTGTATGGGTTACAACTGGAAATAACCAAAAATAAAGATATGAAACAAAAAGAACAAAGCACATATCCAAACATAGAATCTCACAGGCCACTGTAAGAGTTTAGATTTTGTTTTAAAAGTGACAGAGTCCATGACGGTTACTTGCTCAAGGTCACCCAGAGCCAGCAAGTTACATAAATGTAATTTGAACACAGACATGCCTGCCCCCAGAATACAGACTCTTAACAACTCCATTTAACTGCTTTCTAAAATGAACCCTGCTCTATTTCAGCAGCGTGTCACTTCATTTGCCCCCTCCTCAACACCTTATTTCCCAGTTCTACTCAGAAGAGGCAAATGTCTTCCTTATAATCAACCTCAAAGCCTCTTCCATGGTTTGCACATTTCTGTTATCAGCTCTGCCATTCTCCCTTAATCTTGAATGTCAAAATCTTCTGCTGCTCATTTTTAAAGACTCATTTATTCAACTTACACAATAGCTTGCAGCCAGGCCCCTCTCTCCTACATTTCCACTCACTAATCCTATTTCCACTCCCCATTACCTATCACTAAATCTTTCCAGTTCACAATTCATTTCTCATACCAACATTAACAAGTACCCCACAAATGTTAGACATCACAAAATATTCTCAAACAAATATCTCCTTTCAAAACTATCCAACATAGCTGGGCATAGTGGCTCACGCCTGTAATCCCAGCACTCGGGAGGCTTGAGGCAGGTGGATTGCTGCAAGTTCGAGACCAGCCTGGGCTACAAAGTGAGCTCAAGGCCAGCCTGAACTGCATAGAGACCCTGATTCAAAAAGACAAAAAAAAAAAAAAAAAAAACTATCCAACATTGTATCATTACCCTCAACTAAATCCTCAGTTTTGCAGTCGAGTTCTTCCACAATATGATTCTATATAAACCAGTAAACTAACTTCACACTAAATTTCTCAGGTACTTACCATGGTACACTGTTATATCACACTGTATGTAATTGTACTTGTAGTTATACTACAAAGTAATGTTGTTACACTACATTGAGCACTAAAAATTTTTAAAAAGAAACAATCAACTCTTGCCTTCAGGAAACCAGAAATTTAGCAGGAAAAATAAAAATTTGTTTAATTCCCCATGCAACAAGAAAGGTGTTGTAGGAAAGATATAACAAGTATATAAGCACAAGAAGAATGTAAAAACTAATTCTGCCACAGTGAGCACAAGATAGGGTTGAAGATATCGTGAAAAAAGAAAGAGATTAATGAACTAAAGGGAAAGAGGGACAGGATGTAGTACAAAGGATTCTTACTATTTCAACCTTTTTTGTTCCCTTCCAGAGCACTAATTTTAAAATTAGAGGCAATTTCGCCATCCAGGGGAAATTTGGTGCTGTCCAAAGACATTTGATTGTCATGACTAGGGAGAAGGTGATGTTACTGGTGTAAGTGATCAATGTCCTAAAAACACAGAATAGAGTACTTAAAAAAAATTACTCATTCCAAAACTTCAGTCATGGTACAATTAAACTACCATGGTCTGAAGCCAAAAGGAACTGGAGTAAAGGAGAAGATAAATCTGAAATAATTACAGGATATGTTCAAACACTGACAACACGGAGATGGCAAGGAAACAGAATGAGTTATGTGTGAAAAAAATTGCTCACCAAAACCAAAGGGGAGAATACAAAACTGAACACAGGGCCAAGGTTATTAATGAATATTCCCCATCTAAAGGTTTATGAACAGGAAAAAATAATAATACATAAAGGTTTATGAACAGGGAAAGAAATTGTAAAGCAGAGGTCTCAAGACATTCAATTCTGAGGGAAAAGAGAAGACATGGGTAAGAAGCTTAAGGAAATACTATCAGCATTTTGTTACACTTCACCCAATCCAAAAAATACTATTGCTCCGTTGCTACTAGATATCATGTGAAAAATACAGAGATAATTAAGTCATAATCCTTACTGTCCAAAAGAATGGAATTCAGTAGGGAAAATTAGACAAGAATATGTTACAATATCAGGGAAAATAAGAGAAATAAAAGTTCAAACACAACCTTGCAAAAATGTCATGCAAGGATAATAAATCATTTCACAATTTAATAACCTTTTATTCTTCTACATAAGAAAAAAATAGCATAGTAAAATCTCCATCTTCAGAAAGTTTTGTATACACACTCTAATTAATATAATCAAGAAAACAAAATACTGGTTACTTCAAATAGACTGGATGCTAAAATTATTATAATAAGGCAAAAGCAGGACACTTTGGGTGGGATATCTTGAGACTTTATTTGCACTGAAAGACCATGTAAAAGTAATATTGAAGATCCTAAAAGATCTTCAATGCTACTAGAAGGGCTTAGTGATGGTTTTGTTTTGTTTTGTTTTTTAACTTTGGTGGATTTATTTCTCCTGAGGTTAGAGGCCATCCAGAGGATAGCTCTTTAAATATTCCCTTCAGAGGGAGCCTCAACCTCAACATGAAAAAATAGTTAGAGAAACCTCTAATGGTCCAGCCAACATATATATTTCATAAAGTGATTATCCTCCTGCAGCCTCGGCTTCCTAAGCCTTTCCCCCCTTACTATAATTGTTTTCCTTGTAGGCCAGGCAACAATTACCACTGCTACAAGACTGAAGAGGTTCATGAGCAATATATTTTACGATACATAAGTGTAGTGTCTCTGATATCTGATGCTTTTATCACTAATTGCACTATAAAATGTGCTATTACAACAGGGACAAACAAGACTGTAAAAATCACATAATGGACCATGACCACTTACAAAACCCATTCATAAATGTTACTGTACTACTTATTTTTCTTTTTGCTAAATCTGTATTTCTGGAGGTTACCATAAAGACAAAATATTTGGGAATTATATAAAATGCATGCTCTTGAATACACTGTTTATACATTTGCTCAAAATTAAAAGCTTATAGTATGTCGGACAACGTGCTATGAATACTAAATTTGCTATGTGCTATGAACACAGCTATGCTGTTCCCCAAAAGAAATTATAGGCATGGAAAAGGTGCTTAAACTGTAATTTCTTCTCAAAGTTTAGAACACTGGACTGAAAACACTGGAGAAAAAACACAAGGATTTCATGATTCCAATTTATAAAATATACAGCAGAACCAATAAAACATTTATATGTTGGGAAAAAATATGATCAAAGAGTGATATTACTGCCAACGCTGGGAGATGTAGGACAGCGGAACAACCTACAGATTTAGTTTCTCATGAGTCACCAGTACTAGTTCATGCTGTCAAGTGTGTAGATGAGCCTTTCTTATACTTCACCTTTTATTCACATGCTTAACCATTAATAATTGAAAATCAAGAAAATTAATGTATTTGTACTATCCATAAATAACTCTAATGAATACATAGATGGAATTAAAATTTTAAATCATGATTCAAATGACATACTAGGACTGTCTCTACCTTTTATTGCCATTACCAGACACAAACTAGGTCTAATAATACCACAGAATACAAATAGCACAAACCAAAAAGTGGCTAGTTGCTACAAAACTAAAGATAAATAACAATTTTTTTTTTTTTTTTTTTTTTGGTACCGGGGATCGAACTCATGACACACACTTGCAAGGCAGGTGCTTATGCCATTGAGCTAAATCCCCGGCCAAGATAAATAATAACAATTAATGAATTGGTTTTCTTCCATGGGACAATCTTCTGCTAAGTGAACAAGTAACCTATGCCTTCACTGTGTCCTGAAGGTGTAATTGACCTTAAGTCTCACACACACATAAAAAAATTCTAATTACTTCTATGACTCCACATACTTTTTCACAAATATTTTCCTAAATCCCTCAAATGGCTAGCCTCATTAAAGTCAAAACTTAATTTTAGAACAAATGATATATCATGCTTATAGATTCCTTAACGGTAATCTACCTTTTCCCCATTGGGGGGACACTAACTAGTGTTTGATCTTTCACCAGAAAGAAAAACATAAGTAATGTAAATAATATTTGCTCTAATTTCTGAAAGAGAAGTCACTTAATTCGTGGAAATAATTTTAAAATATTTGAATAATAAAAATAATTTACTTTTTCAAAATACCAAACACTAAGATACTACAAAAATGGGCTGGATAAACTTAAATTTTAAAAAATCAAACACTTCTTTTCATTAGTGTCAACTCCAAAAACTTTTTCTCTAAAGTGTACCAAAGTTATGCCACTAAATGAAGGTATGTAAGGCCTCCAAAAGTTCATGAACCTACACACAAAACATACCTTGTCGGATGCCTCAGAAGCCAACAGATTGGTCGCAAGGGTTTGGAGCTTATGATGGGCCATATTTTTGAGGGCAGCAAGGCTACGTCTTGTCATGGCTTGTTTGAGATTGATTGCTGGGTGACTCAGTGAGTCAACTGCAGCAGGAACTGCTTCATCGCACGCGTTCAGTATCTCCACTGCTGTGATTCCCATCACACAGCGATCCAAAGCACCTGGGAGGCAAATACATGCACAGATATTATACAATGCAATCAAATTTTAAATAGTTTTTTAAGGAAACCAGCATAAAATTTTTTGTTTTATCAGTGCCTCCCAAAAACACCTTCTTGTAAATACAACCTTTCTCTAATAATCCTCCATGTAGATTACCTCAATCATTCCTTTCCCTTAAGACCCCTAATACAACTTCTCAATAAAGTCAAATGCAGAGCTAAGATTTCAACAACTTCCTTCAGGCTGTTCCACTCTCTTTGTATTTCCCAAGAGGGTTTCCTTGACTGTTCTCACACCATTACGCTATTGCAAGCATCAAATTTGATGACCTGCTCATCACTGAAGCGACACATCAATCTTAAACAAAAAACCTTACTAAAATACCTTCATTTTTCTGCCTGAATAATTCTTGAAGCCTCTCTTTATCTAGGAAACCTCAAAACAGAAAAATGTTATGACTTCTCTATTCATACTGCAAATTTTTTTTTCTTTTGTTCTGTTTTGTTTTTGTTTTTGTCCTAGGTATTGAACCCAGGGCTGTGTGTATGCTAGGTAACCACTGAGCAACAATCCCAGCCCTGACTACAGATTTCTTCTTTCTCTAACCACCAAAATGTTTACCATATGTTTGTGAAAATAACTAGTCCTTATCACTACTTTATGGCAGCTTTCCTTTCCATTTATCTAACTTATACATTTTTTCTCTAAGGGGACAAATTTCTTCCTCCTGGATAATGTGGACTTCATCAACTCCTTTCAGGTTTTTACTCTGTTACATCTCCAATGAGTCATTCCCTGTTTTTGTTTGTTTGACTATTCAGTAACTTCTCCCTTTCTGCTCTACCTTCTCCCTAACACTAACTGCCGGCTAACACAGAATTATTTAAAGTGTCTGAGCTGCCTCTATCCACCTAGAATTGTCCTACACAAGGACAGCTAGAGTCTCAGCTGCTGTGTTCACTATCGTATACCTAGCACAGAGGACAGTGTCTGGCACAGAGATGAGACTCGGTAACTATTTGCTGATTGAACAAAGACAGTTAACAGCCATAAACAAAGAAGTCTAAAAGGCCAACAGAAAAATAATCAAAGTATATGAACTAAGAAAGAAATAAAAATGAGGAATAATCATGTAAAAGATACTGATCTCACTAATCAAAAAAATTCATATTGAAGCAACAATGGACCACCATTTATCTCTTATCATGACAGACATTTAGCATTCTGAGGAAAATAGCAATATACTTTTAACACAAAATTGGTAATTTTTATCTTCGACAAACTATTACATTTAAAACTCACATTCCCTTTGACACAAATTTCCATTCTGAGATATTCAGTAAATAATCATCACATACAAATATATATGTGCATGTGTATTTTCAAAAATACCATGTATGCACTTTAAAGAAACTCTGTAAAGTTACCAAAACAATAAGAAAACTATATAATACTACGTGGAATAAAAGCCACAACATACTGCTACATTTTTAAAAAATAACAGTATCCACAGTATCAAGGGATCCTGTAGCTAAAGGGAAAAAAATCATTAACACAATGTATTCAAATGGGTAAAAGTACTAGACAATTTGATATTCCTGTACATGAAGATTTGTAATACTGATTTTTAACAAATATATACTATATTTTTAAATATTGTGGCAAAATAAGATTATTTTGAGTTAAAGTTAGATCTTGCAAATGATACGGTATTCTTTCAGATACATTAAAGTTTAACAGGAATGAATTTAGAATTTATTCTTTAAACACTTTAGTTTAAATGTTGTCTGTAGTTATAATGGAAAGGCATAAGTGACTCACACGTAATTATTAACCAAAACAGAATCATCAACAAATGAATGAGTGTATACTACAAGCAAAGCACCAAGTAACTAATTTGCTCCTGAGTGTCAAAGTGAACTTCTGCCTCCCTTTTGAACTGACTCCCAAGTCATTAAGTGAGAAGGAACAAAGGCAGGTATTTGTACTGGGTGGGGGAGTGGGGCACGACAGTAAAGATCCAATCTGCAATGGCCCACAGCAGGATGTCTGAACCTGACAGAGTAAAGAGAGCAGCTAAATAAAAGGGTGGCAAGAGCTTGGCACAGGGGTTGAAGCTCCAGAAGCACGTGCAGAAAGAAACAGTTGGAGCCTGAGCAAGGAAAGGTTGTATTCATCCAGAGAGGTACTCCAGAACCGAACCCCAGGGAAGGTCCCAGGAGTCTGGGCATGAAGGCAAACTGGCACAAGACGTTGACATCTAAGAGGTCTGAGGACATCCACACAGAAAAAGGGAATGGTCTGGGGTCCAAGAAATGTGAGGAGAGCATCTATGTAGGTAAGTTGCTTTGCACAAAAGACTAGATCTCAGGGAGGAGAGAGAGAGACGGCGAAGTCAGTAACAGAGAATCAGAACCAGATGAATGGCAAGGATGTGCATGTAAAGAGATAACATCAGCTACAAGTGCTGGAAAACAAGACGGTGCTCAAAACAAACAATCAAAGACCATGTCCAGCTTGAAGGGAATTCCCCGGACCCTTCAAAAGAATCCAGAATATCAAATTAAGAGTTTATGATTATGATCCATTATGTAAAATATCAACCCAAAAGTCCATACTGACAAAAATAAATAAAAATTTGAGGAAAAGATACACACAGGGTTTCGAAGTGTCTCACCTCAAAACTGGTTACTATTACAAAAGGAAAAAAAGAACAAATTTCCAGTGGAAAAAATCAAGAAAACACTACCTTAAGTGATCTAAGATAAACACTACTGATGAAACCAATTAAAACCATGTGTCATCAGCAAGGGCCCAGGGAGAAAACTGTCTGTGAGTTGTTGACAGAGATATAGTCTGAATACAATTATGAGAAAACATCGTTCAAATTGATATTGAGTATTTACAAAAAACAGGCCAGTAATATTAAAAAGTTTTAATCTCTAAAAGAAAAACAGAGAAAATATTTTATATTGAAAGAGTTATAAAACTAAATGTTATGTAAATTCTAGTATAGATTCTTTTGTGGAAAAAAAGATGTTAGTTAACAACTAAAGAAATTTGCATAGAATCTAAAGGTTGTATGGTAATAATACACCAATGCTAGTTGACTTAGGAAAAATACAGACACACATATGTATCATAGTTGTATAAAACATTTGGACATAAAAGAGTAATCAGAATAAGACAAAAGGAAATAATAAAGAGGATCAATAAAAAAAATAATTCCCAAGTGAAACTTATAAAAATAAAAATTTTTAAAAAACATGAAAAGAGAGGAAGCTGGGAAGATGGTGGATCAATAAGCAGCAAAGTAAAAAAAACTTCTCTGAGAGAAATAGCTCAGACGCTGGAATATAGCAGCCTGGAGAAGACCAAATGGAAGGAGATGGATCCTCTCGACCCAGGAAGAAACTGAAGAGGAAAGAAGGAAGGAAGGAAGGAAGGAAGGAAGGAAGGAAGGAAGGAAGGAAGGAAAAAAGGAAGGAAGGAAGGAATACATGAAACAGATTCAAAGAGATTACCAGGAAATTAAAAACTCCACTGAAAGCTGGCAAAATTGCTTGAAAGAAACTAAAGATAGACTATTAAACCTTGAAGACAGATTTGCAACATGTGATCGCAAAAGATCTCTTAAAAATAACAAGGAACCAGGAAGTAACAATACAAAGGCTAGAAGATGACAAGAGGATGTATAACTTAGAATAAAAAATGTGAGTGAAGAAGCAGGGGAAAACACAAAGGAAATACAAATGCTTTTTACAGAAATAATTAAGGAAAACTTCCCACGCATAGGAAAAGGAAATGATACTCAGATATACGAGACATACAGAACTCTAGCCAGCTATAACCAAAATAGATCTACACCCAGACATATAATAATCAAGATCCCAGAAATTCAACACAAGAACAGAATGTTAAAAGCTGTCAGAAAAGAAACTGATCACTTATAAAGGAAAACTCATCAGAATCACGACAGACTTCTCAAAACAAACCATCAAATAAAGAAGAGCTTGGAGTGAAGTATTCCAAGCCCTGAAAGAAAATAACCTCCAACCCAGATGGATGTACCCTGCAAAACTATCTCTCAAAGTTAACGGAGAAACAAGATGCTTCCATGACAAAGAGGAACTGTGGAAGTTTATGACCACAAATTCAACCCTACAACAAATACTGAAGGACATTCTAGTGAGAGAGAAAGAAGACCATGGTTTAGGAACAGTGGCAGAGGGGGCTCACTGAACAGGGCAAACACTGGAATGAAGGGAAAAGTAGACAAACAAAATGACAGAAAAATAGCATGGCAGAGATGAGGCAGAGAAGGTGGCCCAAAATCGCTAACATGGATGGCCTCAATACCCTAATAAAACGAAACACAGGCAGAGTGGATCAGGAGATAGGGTCTATCAAGAGGCTCTATATAAGAAATATAATTAACCTGAAAGAGGGTTTATGGACTGAAAGTCAAAGATGAGAAAATAATGCTCTATGTGACAGGGAACCAGAAAAAAGTAGGGGTAGCTCGCCCATCAGCTGCAGATTGGTTGGAAAGACATAACACTTTCAGCTACAAGGAAGGAAAACCTTGAGGCTCTTGTAAGTAAATGGATACAACTTGAGATCAAACTCAGGGGTAAAAAGGTTCAGAACCACTTAGGTAAATAGCAGGTTGCCTCCCTAACGGAGTTAGTGGGATACAAAATGTACAATGTACCCTGTGAAAGGGGAGGAACTGTCTAAAAAGGGAAGGCAGAGGACATTGTTAATCTTGTATCATGATTTGAAACTAATATTGTTTGCATTGCTCTGTTTAGTTTGGTTATATTCTGTTCCAGTTTGTCTACTTGTACTAGATTTGAGGACATGGACAGCTATTCTAGAGATAGCAGCATATACTACAATAACCATTTTTAATTTCCTATTAACTTAATCTGAAGTCCTGTATTGCTTTCACTGTCTTGTTTTGACTGATTTTACCTGAATCTGTTTTTTTTTTAAATCACACTCTTGTCTGATTTTATTCAAATCCATTATGTTTGATAGTATCAAGTCTGAGAGTATAGGCCACTACTCTAAAGACAATAAGATTCACTATGATACCCATTCTGGTTTGACTATTACCTTCTTTTGAAGTCCTATAATGTCTCCAATGTTTTGTTTTTATTTATTTTGTCTTGTTCTGCTGTGTTCAATTGTATTGTGCCTGATGATATGGGCAATTCTTTGGAAGATAACAAGAGACATCATGTAACCATAGTAGATCACCTTGCATTTTGGTTTTAAGTCATGTACTTTGTCCATTCTTTTGTTTTGACTGACCCCATTTTGTTTTTTCTCATTTATTCTCTTCAAAATAAAAATTTTAAAAAACATGGAAAAATACATTCTGCATGAATCTTTAAAGGTTTTTAGAATTCAGATAAGCAAGCCAGGCATGGTAGCACATGTCTGTAATCCTAGCACTCGACAGGCTGAGTATCATTGCAAGTTCAAGACTAGCCTGAGCTAAAATATAAGTTCAAAGCCAGCCCTAACAGCACAGTAAAACCCTATCTCAAAAAAAAAAAAAAAAAGTCAAATAAGCAGAAAGAACTTCTACCTTCAATCAAGATAAAGTAATCAAGGATTGAATTTACCCTTCTCCCTGAAACAACTTAGTGGGGGAAAAGGCAATATATGAAACAATGGTTTTCCAAACAATGGCGATTTGGCAATTTAGAACAGTAATCCTCAAAAATAGATAACAAACAAGGTCAGTCTGTGATTGCTCCATTTCACCACCCTGAGAGTCTCCAGATCACAACACAAGAAGGAAGTCAGGTAGACTCTTACAGATTCCCAAATTGGAAAGATAAAGCTGTTAGCCCAAGGAGACCAAGTCAATTAGTGTTTGGCCCTGCACAGAAATCTCTTCCATACTGGGCAGAGTTCTGCATAGTGTGTGATTGTGAGGAATGTACATATGGCTTAGGAAAAAAACCACCCAAGAGGATTAGAGGGCACAGTGCCTGGTGTCCAGATAGTACTGTGAATACTGCCTGCTCTCGCTAGCTAGACTGAAAACCTTATACTTCACAAGCCATTGACTGAATACTCAGGAAGGTCTTGCCTTTGCGGTGGGTAATAATTAGCCCAGAATTAGCACTGCTACAATCCTGCCTGACAAGTTTGAAAGGCAAGGTCCAACTGCCTTGTAATAAAGCTCAAAAAGACTTGCATGAATACAAAACTATTCAAGAAAATAAAATTAGCAATATCTCATACCTAATAAAAATTATTAGACATGCAAAATAGGAGAAAAATGTGATCTACAATGAAGGCAAAAATCAAACCAATGAAAATCAACCAAGAACTGACAAAATTGGTAAAATAGCAAAGAAGGAACATGCAAAGTTATTAAAACTGCACCCCTGATGTCCAAAATCTTTAAACAGAAGCATACTAAATGAACAAAATCAAACTTTTAGAAATAAAAACTGTAATATTTGAGTTAGAAAATGTACTAGATATGAATTATGGCAGATTAAACATTGTAGAAGAAAATATAGTATCAGTAAATTTCTAGCAATATGAACTATATAAATTGAAACAAAAAAACATACAAAAAGATAACCAGTAACCTGTGCAACATCTTCAGATCAACCCACAGATATGTAGATGGATCCACAGATATATAACCAAAGTCTTCAAAGAAAGAAAAGGGAATGTAAGAGAGAAAATATATTTGAATAAAAATTCAGCCGTAAGTTTTCCAAAGTTGATGGAAACTACACACCCATATATCTATGAAGGGTAAGGACTCCTCCCTCCAAAAAAAAATCCCAAGCACAAGCAATATGAAGAAACTTCAGAATCATTGTTCAAAATCAATAATATAAAGCATTTTAAAGTACCTAGAGGAAACAGACATGTTGCGTAAGAAGAAATATAAATATGAAAGCAAATTCCTTTTTGGGAATAATAAAAATCAGGAATGGGAACCTGAAAGAAAAAAATCAAAACTGTGGATCTAAAGTTCTATACCCAGAAGAAATATTTGGTAAAGGAAAGTTAAATGTGAAATTTTTTCAGACATGCAAAAGCTGAAAATATTCATTGCCTGTAGGCCTACAAGAAAAATTAAATATTACTCAAAAGGAAATGATTTGAAATGAAAATCTGCATCCATATAAAGCAAAAATATAATGAACATGGTAATTACATAGATACAAATGTAGAGATGAACATGGATAGACAGACTTTATTCTTATTATCAAAATTTCTTTACAATACAATAGACTTTTTAAAATCAAAGGGCTTTATGAACTTATATTGTCTTGAAGGCTTTATGAAATAACATTGCTTATGTTTATTCATTAAAACAGTAGAATGAATCAAAATGCTGGGGTTTTTATTCCTTAAGATTTACTTCCCAACAGAGGACAGGATAAAAGAGTAGGCAGCAAGAAAACAGAATTTTTGAAGATGTGGAAAAGATCAGGCAGGAGGAGGGAGAAAATGGAGAGGGAGTAAAGAAATAAAAATGCTCAAGACAGGTTACATGCATATATCAATTCCCCAAAATGAACATAAGCATCATTTATTGCAAGCATACACTAATATTTTAAAAGAGAGAAAAAAGAAAGCACAGGCAGAGCTGGGCATGGTGTGGCATGCCTATAATCCAAACTACTTAAGAGGCTGAGGCAGGAGGACTTCAAGTTTGAGGCCAGCCTAGGCACTTTAGTAAATTCTATCTTAAAATAAAAAAATAAAAAGGGCTGGGGACACAGCTCAACGAAATAGCCCTTGTCTAGAATGCCAGAGCCCCTGGATTCATCCTTAATAACAAACAAAACAAAATACAACACAACCCAAAACAAGAGTGTATCAGGAGGGTAATCAGTATAGGAGTCTAAGTGTGGGGAAATACGGTCCCAAATTAGAATGGTACACCAGAAAGAAAGAAAAGGAAAAGGAAAGAGAGCCAAGGCAAGGCATAAGAAGTAACAGTGATTTTACAATCAGTCTTAAGTACAAATAACACCAAAATAATCTTGGCATGGTAGCTCATACTTGTGATCCTAGCACTTGGGACACCAAGGCAGGAGGATCACCATGAGTTTGAGGCCAGGCTGGGTTACAGTCAGTTCAAGACTGATCTGAACTACATAGCAGATCCTGTCTCAAAAAAAAAAAAAAATATATACTTTACTTGAACAAAACTGGTGCTTCATACGTATTTCTGGCTATACATGCTTTGTATATACTTTTAAACAGACATATGTCGACTCATAATTCTCTGCTATGTCTGATTAGGTAATTAATTTGAAAAAGATGAATGTATGTTTCATTAATTCAGCTTAAAAATGGAAATATTACAAAACTTGGAGGAGCAGAAAACAGACGAAAAGAAAAAGAACAAAGTTATGTTGATATGATCTTAGACTTTATTTCTAATATTTACCAAGCATTAATGCTATATAAATTTGTGTAAGACTAATTATTACACCTATAAAATAGGAATATAGTCAGGCATAGTGACACTTGCCTATAATTCCAGCTATTGGGGTATGGGGATTTAGCTCAGCAGCATACGTGCCCACTTGGCAAACGTGACGTTATGAGTTCAATCCCCAGCACAAAAAAAACAGTTCTGCTCTAATTCCAGCTATTTGGAAGGCTAAGGGCAGAAGCTCAGAAAATGAGAGTCTGGCCTAGACAACTTAGCAAGATCTCTCCCAAAATGAATTTTTAAAAAAGGCTTGTGAGGTAGATCAATGTTCCCTGGGTTGAACCAGAGGGGTGGGAAAGACAGTTTCATTTAGGTTATGTAGCAAATACAATAAAAAGGAGCAGATAGATATGTTTTTTATATTTCATAGGGCTAGATAAGAATATTTTGTGCTCTTAGTTTTGCTTAAAGCATGCTACTATTTGCCAAGTAGAAAGCATTCTGATCTTGTCAAAAGTCTATGGGAATGACAAGCACACTGTGAATATCAAATGTGAAGAATGAGACTGTAAGTCACTGGAACACATGAAGAGCTCCAGGTGGAAGCAGCCAACATCTAGGTCCCTGGCTTACCTTTAACAAATTCATGAGTCAAAGCTGAATCCCACCAAATCTTGTTGCTAGTGTCTGATTAACTAACTAGCTAGTGATGTCAAAGAGTATTTCCACAGCCTGTAGATCACTGTTAAATTGCCAGAATATCTAATAAATATGTCACTATAAAAGGTTCTGGACTTCTTGCTCTCTAAGTTTTATATTACTAGTTTCAACTTTGTTTCATTAGGAGACAAACACTAAAGACAACAACTACCCATATGAAGGGGGAAAAAGCTAGAAGAAAATTATACATAAATGTATAAAGGAAAAAACATTTTAAACATTGTTAAATTATAAATAATCAGTACAACTCAAACAACAGCAAAGTCCCCAGAATGCATGAGCAGATTTAGTGTAGTATGGCTTCATTTGTGAAAATGCATTCCTAAAATATTAAGAAGAGGGACTAATTATCTCCTCAGAGTTTAAATATATTTCATACATCAAATTCTGAACCTGATTTATCTGGATTCCTTTTCTATTTATTTAATAAATAAATAATGTCAATACCTTCAGGATGTACCTTATTGACTCCCCAGAGACCCTTATATTACTTGCCTGAACTGCAAAGAAAAAGAACATATACTTCTGATCACAGTTGAAATCCAAAACAAATTCAGCTCCTCTATTTTAATCCTGATTTAAGAATGCATATTGACTGACTGCTTGTCTGAATCCTTCTGTAGGGTAAAGTGTAACTGTAAAATTTCAATGGTACATATTTTGTCTAATCTAAGTTGGGTTTAATTATTCTAAAATAATGTATGTACAGCAACCCATAGTATCCCTATAGTTGGGAGATATTTGTTATTTCCTTTTTAGAAAATTTACCAGGAAGGTTATTTCGTATTTAATTAAGCAAGTTCTGGACTAGTTTACCATACTTTATTTTCCTCCTTATCAGTTTAATATTTACAGTATTTTTAACACAGTATTTTGTAAACATTGTTATTATAGGAACTTTCTTTAATATGAATTCCCACAAAATTATTTCTAAATGTAAGTAAAGTCATACTGACAAATTCAACAAAGTAACAAGTTAATCAGCAGCATTTTAAATAATAATTGGAAATATATACACGTGCATGTATATACACACAAGTCACAGACATATACATATATATATACATACATATTCTGTTTAATATAGCAGCAAAATATTACCTCTCTTTATTTTTCCTGGAAGGCTATAAAGTAGAAAATAATATTATCCTCAGATAACTGAGGGCAAAAATCATATAACTTCAGACAGGTTACAGTGCTAGCAAGTGCTAAATTCAAACCAAACATTCTGATTCCAGAGCCAAAGACAAACTGAATATCTTTAGTATGTGAGTGGGACCAAACAAGCAAATAAGACCATGATATTTAGAACATAACACATGACACAAAAGTAAAACACAAAACTACATATTTGGTATAATAGTAATTCTGTTTTTAAAAACATCCAGAGGCAGAAAAGGAACAAATATGCCAAAATGTTAATTAACATTTATCACTTAGCAGTGGGATTTGGGTTTATCTCTTTCTCCTAGTACTTTCATGTTTTTAAAATTTGACAAAAAGTACGTATCTCTGTTACAACCAGACAAGGAAAAGAAAAGTTAAATGCAAAGAAGTCTAACAGACTTCAACAATTCTTCCTCTTTCAAGATTGCCTACGTACATCAGTTAAACTGAAGACAATATCAGATTGTTACAGATTATGGCTATTTTTTCCAGAAAGGCTTAAGAACACTCCCTATTTCATAATAGTACAAGCAAAAATACATACATAGTCTGCAAGAAGCACTACTTAAACAACAAAGGTGAAGAAAAGAAAAAAAATCAATAGAAATATTATACAATACAATGAAGAATCTAAAGAAAGTTTTTAATTACTGACAGATGGTAAGATTGTATAAGAAACAATAAATATTGTGAAGTGAGAAGAAATTGTTCAACAGGAAAAAGGAACTAGGAGGGGGGAAAGGAAAGGAAAGGAAAGGAAAGGAAAGGAAAGGAAAGGAAAGGAAAGGAAAGGAAAGGAAAGGAAAGGAAAGAAAAAATACAAGATAGTTAAAGGTTTATGCTTTCATTTGGAGAATTTGTTATGCCTATACCTTGTACTCTGAGTAACTACTTTAAAGATAACAATATTCAGTGTATTAACTATTATTATTATCTGAGTAACTACTTTAAAGATAACAATACTCAAGATATTAACTATTGTTATTATCCTATTATTTTGTTATAAAATTTTGTTTTACTTATTTTCCATAAAATAAATAAATTTTTTTAAAAAGATTATACAAGCAGAATCAAACATGTTCTAAAAAAGTTTAAAACATTTAGTGACCTACTTAAATATTTTTCAGAAAAAAACATGGTAATCTGTGTATAAACATTATGTAGCATTGCCTGTACTTTTAAGCTAAGCATTATTTGTTCTACACTATAACCCACATACATAAAATTTCTGTCTTTAGAACTTGAAGTTCTATATAGCTTGAAGTTCTATATGTTTTCTTTAGAACTTGAAGTTCTATATAGCTTGAAGTTCTATATGTTTTCTTTAGAACTTGAAACCTTCATTTCATTTACTACTTACTACCTGCCCAGGATTGCTTTCCTGCTGTTCAAATAAAAGAGGATTTAATCTTTTTTCCATTGTTTCAGAATGAGAGGCAAAAATAGTTCTTTCATCTTGCTCACAATTTATCTCTGGAATTATATAGAAATTACTTATAATCTGCCATCTGTATACTTCCCCTCTATTACTTTCAATCACACACCTTTTAAGATTGATGAACTGCTCCACAGGTATTTGCAACAACAAATAAGGGGGCACTTAAGTATCTTTTCATTTAAAATGATGAGGCTATTTACAAAAAGAACTGGTTAAAATAAAAGTATTTTCTTTTTACATTTTAGAGCTTTTTTCTCACATAAAAGACTTAATTTTTTTAGGAAATCATATATAATCATTTAATTTTCTATTTTCTCTTCACATTTATTCTTACCAGTATCCATTTGCCAAACATACACAGAGCCATCTGAACATCCCACCACCAGGTAATCATCAGACGGCCTCCATTTGATTATTTGAATAGGGAAAAGGTGACGAGATGCCAACATGATGCATTTTTTCTCTCGCAAACTTAGAAGCCCCACTGAATGGTCACTGGCTACTGAGCAGATGCAGTGCTGTACTCTTGCCTGAAAAGAAAAATAATCCTTCATCATATTTATATTAAATTTAGAATAAAAGAGATCCTGTCCTCAACAACTTAAATGAAAATTAATTATACATTCATTGCTCTGAAAACCAACCACAATGTTAAGTACTGTTAAACAATTTCTTCCTTTATTTATATGTAAAACATATTTAGCTCACATGGAAATACCTTTTAAAATACACACAGTTAATCCAAGATTAAAGACTGGGAAAGATGTCTTGGAAAATCTCCTGTTCAAATTCGAAGATGACCTTACTAAAATGATTGCTGTACGTGAGCAGACAAAGCTGGAAAAAAATTGATCTGTTCTTACGTGTTCTCTTTCCATAGCATGAACTTTGCTTTATTGCAAGAGCTGCTTTCTGCAGTGCTTCTGCTTGTGATTCTGTCATTTAGACCCATGCTCCTCCCTGCACTTTTGCTCAAAAACAATACCCTCACAGTCTCTCTGCCACTACTGTTCCTTTGGAGTCACACAGACCTCACAATAAGGGTAGATTCGCCATCCCTGCTTGCCTCACAGCCCTGGTCTATAATGCCAGCAGGGGCACCACACAACTAGCCACACAATAGCCAATTAAACACTGCTATGTATTTTTTGCTCATCTCCAGTTTTTGTCTTCTAATTTTCTTTTAGAACATGATCAGATACAAATAATCAGAGAAAGATTTTCACTAGCATCAAAGAAATGAATCTGTAATACAGAAAGTTAAAAACCTGCCTTTTTATTTCTGTGTGATGATTTATAAGCTATTTAAAACTTAACTTTTTAGTGACACAGATTATGATCTCAGGTAAATCTGAGGGAAACAATATAACAGCAGTCTTTAAACTGATTAGTGCATAGACTGTGGTTATGGCTAGAGGATGGGGCCCACTGCAGTAGGTACCGTATACACATATGCTCTCTTCTGTGGAATTTAAAAAAGAAACCTGTCAAATCTCACTTTGCTGGACTTCTCTTAATCAAAAAGACTAGTTTCAGACAAAGATCAATATCTCACTGATTCCCCAAGTGGGAAAGGCTTACAGGTACTAGGTGAAAGTGGGGAGGGAAGTCAAATGTGCATGCAAAACACTGATCCTATGTAGCTGTTGCTGACATTGAATTTAACCATAAAACCTCCAAGGACTCTTACAGTGTTGATGTGAGCATCATGATTTCTATGACAAAACACATCATTTGTCTCTACATTTGTTTGACCATGATAATTCTATTAGACTCAGTTTTAAAGTCAGACATGGAGGATGCTACTGTAACTGGTCCGCACTGCCACCACCATTTTTATTTTATTTTATTTTATTTATTTTAGGTTTTTTTTTCATTTTGTTGTTGTTGTTTGTTTTTTAGGTTTGTTTGTTTGTTTGTTTGTTTTGGGTTTTTTTGAAACAGGGTCTCACTTTGTGGAACTCAAAGCAATCTTCTGCCTCAGCCTCCTGAGTGCTGGGATTACAGGTATGCACCACCACGCCTGGCTGCAACTAGTTCCTTTTTTACTATGGCTGCTAAGAAACACAGGGCTAAATTTTTTTCTCTGCAGCAGTGCAGGATCTTGGGCTGAATATGAATTTTCAGTGATATCTCTTGCTTCTCTCATTTTTTTCCTCACGGTGATATCACTTTATTCCTGTTAGCAAATGTTTATTTTTGTAAACAACCTAACAACATGTTTCTTAATAAAATACAGCATTCAGTGTTTTACTTTTATTCCTTGATAGCTTTATTTGTACTTTTTTAATAATAATTTAAGCCATTGAATAATTGTAAAAACTAAGAAAACTAAATTCAGAAAGATGTTATAAAACTTCATTAAAGCTGGGCATGGTGGCACATGACTGTAATCCCAGCACTCCGGAGGCGGAGGCAGGAGGATCACTGTAAATTCGAGACCAGCCTGGGCTACACAGTGAGCTCAAGGCAAGCCTGAACTGCATAGCAAGACAAAAAGACAAAAATAATAATAATAATAGTAATAATAATAATAAATAAAAAATAAAAGCAACTTCATAAAACATTACATAGAATTTTTAAAACATTTGATAAATTTCATTTACCTTGGCAAACTTTTGATTAAAACATGAAACATAATATCCTTCTTTAAAAGATATTAATAACTGAGAAGCAGTGGATTTGTGACACACTGTAAAACTTATTTAATTTTAGATAGTGTAGAATAAAACTGGGCAAATACAAGTGCACATGCTTCCACACATGCGCACATCCCATAATGCTTTACTTTCAAGTATTTTACAATACATAAAATATTTATTAATTGCTGAAGACACACATTGCTAACTCTCAACAAAAGTCAGTTTAATACAATAGGTGTTTTGAATTTCTACAGGTTATTATTAATACTGTCCTTGGTATTGTCAAAAATATCTTTTATTCATTTTATAAAAAGCAATGATTGCTCATTGATAGTTAACTACTATTTTCTATTTTGGAACGTTGATTTCATCGAAAGAGTTCCTTTTACTTTACCTCTCTAATCAGAGACACAGTGACCTTTTTCTCTGAGTGTGATTCCTGAACAGTATTTCTTTCAATGTATTCACATTCTTTCACCAAGCACTGGTAGGTCACAGCCTTCATTCATTGCTACTTCTGATTCTATTGCTCTGACTCATGCACTCTCCAAGCCTTAAATAGTGCTTCATATTTAACTGGCCTGCTTGTGAGCCTCCAAGGCCAAATTCATTCCATTAATGTGCATACACACTCTAGGCATTCCTCTTCAAAAAGTAGAGAAATGAAGCATGAGTCAATATGAAATTTTACCAATATTCTATACTATGTTAGATGTTTCTAAGATTATAATCAATTGTAGATCTCAACATCTGAGGTAATATAAAAAAAAAAAAAAAACTACTGACAACTACTAAGCTACATACACTTTCATGGCAAATATCTCCTCCCCATAGCTTGTGATCCAGCAGAGAGGATGTGAGCAAAACAAACAAGGCTCTCTCACTCCTCTGAGGAATTTAACTTTCCGCATTACCAACCCCTGGGGAAGAGCTTCTCTTGTCAGAACTCGCACCTTCCACACAGAAATGCAGGTGAACGCTTCAAAGACTAAAGAAAGTGCAATCTATCTTCAATAAGATATAAAAGCTCTACCTCATATAACTATGGTAAAACTAAAGGACATGCCAAAAGAATGATAAATAATAGCATAAAACCAGTTAAAAGATTACCAGATTTCATTTTCTAAAGGTTACAAAAAAGAGCTAGTACTCCAAAAATTCTCACTCTTCTTTTCTACATTGCACTCTCCTAACATGTGCATTTACCTAAATATGTATTAAATAATTCTATTATTATTCCACAAAATTCAGCAGTTTATAAAAATTATATACCATCTCTGCAAATGATAAGTATCTGAAGAGTTAACTTTAGCTTTACTGTAATAGTCTTAAAATAGCCAAAATAATCACAAATGAAAACAAAAAAAATCAATATTACTAAGCCCAAGAAAGTGTAGTTATTAGAGGTACTTAACTCACAAGAAAAGATGGTTCTCTGCTTTTTAAATATGGATTAAAATAAATCTAATTTTTCTTCTTTCACAAAAATGCTACTTCAACTCATCTAAAGAAAACTGGTCTAGAGTGAAAATGGCCCAATATGGTAAAATCTCATTAATTTTGATTCACTAATTAATTCTGAGTTGATGGTTACTTTTGCAGCCTGTGTGAAAAAAAATTAATGGTATAAACAAAGCAAATGTCTAGCTTATTTAAATGTAAAAGGAAAAAACCAAGCACCACTTCAGTATTAATTTAAATTCAAACAATGAACAAATTAATTATAAGTAATTTTCAGCTGTTAAATGAAAGCACTTAAAAGATTTGCTAAAATATAATTAATTTCATTTTTGCTTATCTAGTCTTAAAATTATTAAAGACACACTTCTTAAAGAATATTTTAGACCTCATATTTCTTCCAATGTAGACCTGCTTCGCCGCAAGTGAGCTGAATGAGCACAATTCCTTTATTAATAAGAGATCTAAGTTATTAAACATCAATTAATTCCATAATGTGACTAATGCCATTCCACCTGGTTTTATTTCACTTCAACCTGGACTTAAACCTCAGAATGAGCTAACACTAAGGTCATTAAAACAAATAATGTATTAAATATTTAATGGATGTAGGTAAAACGATAATGAAACTAAAAATCATGAACCTCATAACATCGTAACAACTAAGCTTATTTGAAAAGCATTTATACTCCAAACTTTCTAGATCACACACCTACTCATTAAAAAAAAAAAAAAACTTTTGGAAAGTATGCCATATGAAGAATGACTCAAATTAAAATTTAAAATGAAATAAATTTTTTCTTAAATGTCTCAGTAACTCCATGTTAGTTTACCTGATAACAGGTACAATATATATAGTCTTAGCAAGTTTCATTGCTAATAATAGCAAATGCAAATCCACGTTTTATATAATTAGTAATTGTTTTTAAATGCATTCTTTTCAGATTGACCAAATGATCTTTGCTTAAAACTCAATGTCACTGAAGAACTGATATTTATTTTTCATTAAAAAATACTTCCCATCTGCCAGGTATAGTGGTACGCACCTGTAATTCCAGCACACAGGAAGCTGAGACAGGAGGGTTGCTCCAAGTTCAAGGCCAGCCTGGGTTACATACTGAGTTCAAGGCCTGCCTGAACTATATGGTGAGACTGTGTCCAAAAAAAACAGAAATTTTCCAACAATCTTTTCTCTGCTGATTTGTGATGGTCAGGTTAAGATTTTCCCAGATGAAAGCAGCACTTGCCTTCTCAGTGTGGCATACTCACTCTTGCCCTAAACAGTGTGTATCTATCTTTTATTTAGTTTTGTTTTTGTTTTCTGAGACAGGGTCTGTAGTACAGGCTGGCCTCAAACTCACAGGGATCCTCCTGCCTCAGCCTCAGGTGCATGCATGTGTTATCACAGCCAGCTTTGTTTTTTGGTTTTTTGTTTTTGGTATATGTGCCCATCTGACATGTGAGGAAAGTGAGAATATCAGCATCCATACATCTCATAAATGCTCAGAATGTTCCATTCCTTATGATTGAAAATAACCAACAAGTAAAAATTCTAATAATAGGCAGGTGTAGTGGCTCACGCCTATAATCCCAGCACTCAGGAGGCTGAGGCAGGAGGATCATTGCAAGTTCGAGACCAGCCTGGGCTACAAAGTGAGCTCAAGGCTAGCCTGAACTGCATAGCAAGACCCTGTCTCAAAAAGACAAAAAAAAAAAAGTTCTAATATTTTCTCCCTATACCTCAACTCACTGTCTCCTAATCTGTAATCACTGCTATCAACTGACTTAAGATAAATCCCATTAAAAATATTTTGTTATGAGAACTTGTGCAGCATGGACTGAGCATCCATCAAACCTTGCTAGCATTTTCTAGGTAAAAATCATTCACGAAAACCAGGCACGATGGCACACCCCTGTAATCCCAGCACTCAGGAGGCTGAGGCCGGAGGATCATTCCAAATTTGAGATCAGCCTGGACTACACAGTGAACTTAAGGCCCACTTGAACTGCACAGCGAGACCCTGTCTCAAAAAGACAAAAAAAAAAAAAAATTATTCACCAAATTAATTCTGCCCTAGAAGCATTATATAACAATGACAACAAATACTAATTAAAAATAAAAGTAAATAACGATTATTTAGTTGAGTAAAAATTCTATATTTTATTTGATAAAAATGTTACCAAAACTGGAGCAGAAAGAGAAAAGATCAAAACAAGTACATCCCAAGGCCAATCTTTATTTTTCAAAGAATTCTAATCCTATATGAAATAAAAGCTCACTGAATTTGCCAGTAAGTAATTCTCATAGGACATGAGTGCTGAATAGCAGAATGCCACAAGCTATCACAGAATCTGACAGAGTCAGAATATACCACCTAGGTCATCCAGTCTGACCTCACGCGTTTTACAAGACTTCATTTTAAACCATTCCCAGAAACCTCCTATGTAACCTGTTCCTAAGCATCTGCCATGAATTACAGAAATTAGAGACAGCTAGTTTATCCCATCTACTAGCTCTCTAGGGAGATGATTCCACTTTCCAACAGTTTTCAATGTTAATAATATATGTACTATCTTATTTTCTAGTTTTGCTAATTTGTTTTCTAAATTACATTATTCTGTTTTTCATATTTTGTGAGCAATCTTATATGTACTCAAACAATTTTTCCTTTTGTATGAATATCTGCTAAATATATGAACACTCTATTGTCTCTCCTTTTAAATATGCCTATCATTAGACAAGCCATAAATGACCAGCTTCCTTCGCTCATAAATCAATCCCACTACTCTCTTAATCATTATTTCTTGTACTTCCCAGAACTCTTTCTATGGAACATAAATGTGCTGTTAAGATGCATCATTTATCACTTTTAAATAGTCTACCTTAAAGGGAAAAAAGACCCTATCAAACTAAATGTTAATTTCATTTCCACACTGATATAAAATCAGACCTAAATTAAAATTTAAGTTTTAGAAATCCATCCTTCTTTGAAAAAAAAGGGAGAGGAGGAAAGTGTTTTCAACATCTATTTTAGAAAATAAAACCATGTCATACAACTAGTATTCTATGTTATTCAATATAATATTGAATAATTATGAATAATAAAGACCAGACCATTAGGAACTACTTTGAACACCTTCCCTTAGTCACTGTATACAAAAGGTAACATAAAGAAAAAGCAGGCGGGGCTGGGGATACACTCAGCAGCACAGCACCTGCCCAGGAAATGCAAGGCCCTAAGTTTGATTCCCGGTACAAAAAAAAGAAAGAGAAAGAGAGAGACAGAGACACAGAGAGACAGAGACAGACAGAGAGAGAGCAGACTAATTAGAGTTCAAGTTTCTTCAATTGTTTCATTATAAAACAGCAAATAAATATGAAGAATTTAAGATAAGATAAAGATGAGAATTACTTACTGGCAAATTCAGTGAGCTTTTATTTCATCTTATCTGACTGACTCACTAACGCCAGTTGTGAGAGGAAAAAAAGATTTAAAAACTGACACTGTGCAGGCGTGGTGGTGCACATCTGTACTCTCAGCACTTGGAGGCTGAGGCAGGAGGATCATTGTTTCAGGCCAGTTTGGGCTACATAAGTGAGTTCAAGGATAGTCTGTGCTACATAGTGAGATTCCCATCTCAAAACATACATACATACATACATACATAAATACTGACATTGTGATAAATTGCTAGTTTAGGGAAAAATAGGTTAACTGGAGTCCACTGTGAGAATTTGTCTCAAAAAACAGAAACAAAAACAACAAAAATGATTCTAAACTCTAAGCTCATTCAATCAACTAATACTCCCCACCCTGGGGAAAAAAAATTTTTTTTTTGAGACAAGATCTTGCTATGTAGTTCAGGCTGGTCCTGAATTCACGACTTAGCCCAGGTTGACCTTAAACTCACAACAATCCTCCTGCCTCAGCTTCCTGAGTGCTGGGATGACAGATATGTCCCACCACACCTGACTCACTAAGATTTTCATTATCTCCAAGAATCAAAGAAAAGCAAATTCATACAATAAGATACTATTTTCACCTATCAACTTACTCAAACAGCATATATTTAGCAGGTTCTTACTTTGAAGTAGTTAATGTTCTAAATGCTTAGTTATAGTTCAGTAAAGTCTCATGACAACACTTTGAGGCAGGTATTATTGTTATTTCCATTATACTAATGTGGAAACTTAAGCATGGACATAAATAATATCTTGAACAGCAAGGGACAATGAAATACATACTGGGATAGAAGACAATTTGGCAGCCTTAAAAATATTAATAATTACACCTCAGTGACAAGAGCAGGTAGGAGAGGGTGGAGTTCCCTCGCCAGCGTGCTTCGGAGGAAATGTGGCCAACAGGGAAGGGGGCTGGGACCTGCACTGTAACCCATGTGGAGGAAGCCAGGGCCATGACAGGAGAGAGAGGCAGGAGGAGGCCTCCAGCCCAGAACCCTAAGAGACCTGATCCAGGAGAAGGAAAAACAAGGGAGACTGAGGGCGGCAAACACGCAACATCAGACATGGCTTCAGTGGACATTAAGAGATATCTTTGGAACCTTGTAGATGAGCTCAAAACTGAAATATTAAATCAGGTAAAGCAAGATATGAGTAGAGTAATAAAAGAAATGCTCTCAGGAAGCATGTCTCAGGAAGATACAGATGGAAGGGAGGAACACAAAAAAAGAAGAGAAACATTCAATAAAGAATGTAAAGAAAATATAGAATACATGAAGCAGATTCAAAGAGACTAGCAGGAAATTAAAAACTCCATTGAAAGCTGGCAAAATGCCTTAAAAGAAACTAAGGATAGACTATCAAAACTTGAAGACAAGTTTGCAATGTGTGATCATGAAAGGAAAGATCTCATAAAAATAACAAGGAAACGGGCAGTAAAATACAAAGGCTAGAAGATGACAAGAGAATCTACAATTTAAGAATAAGAAATGTGAAGAAGCAGGAATACATACAGGTGAATTACAAAGGCTATTCATGGAAATAATTAAGGAAAACTTCCCAAGCATGGGAAAAGAAAATGACATTCGGCTATGTGAGGCATACAGAACTCCAGCCACATATAACCAAAATAGATCTACACCCAGACATATGATAATCAAGATACCAGAAATTCAATATAAAAACAGAATATTAAAAGCCATCAGAGAAAAGAAACAGACTACCTATAAAGGTAAGCCCATCAGAATCACAGCTGATTTCTCGACACAAGCCATCAGATCAAGAAGAGCTTGGAGCAAAGTCTTCCAAGCCCTAAAAGAAAATAACCTCCAGCCCAGACTGATGTACCCTGCAAAACTGTCACTAGAAATTAATGGAGAAACAAGATGCTTCCTGGTGGAGTTTGTGATCACCAATCCAACCCTACAGAGAATACTGAAGGACATTCTAGAGGGAGAGAAAAAAAAAATACCGGGATTTTAGGAACAGTGGCAGAAAGGCCTCAATGAGTGGGGCAGGCAGTAGAATGAAGGAAAAAACTAGACAAGCAAAGGAAGAAAAATAGCATAGCAGAAATGAGGCAGAGAACGATAACTAGAAACTCTAACACAGATGGCCTTGATACACTACATTGTTAATAGTGCACCAGGATTTAAAACCCACATTACTCACACTACTCTGCTTAGATGTATTCTATTCTGTTCCAGTCATTCTACCTGTACTAGATTTGATGGCACAGACAGTAATCCTGAAAATAACAGGATATAGTATGGTAATCATCCTTAATTTCCTATTAACTTAATCTAAAGCTCTGTAAAACCTACAATGTTTTATCATGACTGATTGTAATCGGATCTGGTTTGTTAGATTGCTGTTTTGTATTGATAGATTTTATTCAAAGGTGTTATGATTGATAGTATCAAGTCTGAGAGTATAGACAACTGCATTTAAAGATGACAAGATTCACTAGAATATCCACTATGGTTTGATTATTACCTGCCTTTTAAGTTTTATACTGTCTACAATGTTTTATTTTTACTAATATTGTTATGTACTGCTATATTCAATTATACTGCTATATTCATTTATGCCTGATGATATAGACAATTCTATTGATGATAATAAGAAACAACACAGCAATCATTGTAGATCACCTTGTACTGTGGTTTTATATGACTTTTTGGTTTCATGTTTTTATAGGAATTTGTTTTGTTTTGTCTTGCTATGTTTTGTTTTTCCCTCTAATACAGAAAGGATAGAAATACATGTAGAGATTCATGTATGCGTAGCTGTTTACACTCTCACTGTAATAATGTCTACTTTGTATGCTTTAATTTTGTAACTTGAACAACTATTTCTGAGAGGACAATATGTAATTTATCAACTACTGATTGCTTATTGCTTATCTTTTTTTCGAAATTCTGTATTATCTCTACCCTTTACATGCTTTTGTTTCTCTTTAAATAAAAAATTTAAAAATATTACTTTGAATTTCAAATGGAAATTTGTGAATTAGCTCTGGAAAGCCATGTCATTTCGATTGCTTTATTCAAATGCAATATTCTGGGAAATACACGTATTTGTAATACAACATAAAAACATTTCCCAATACTACACTAGATGTCTAATGAATATTTTACTGGAAATATTTTGGAAATATAAGCAATGCCAAATAAAAACACACTGTTTTTCTATAAGATCTGACCATAGATATATAGATTTACATCCACTATTATTTTTAATAAAGATTAAAAATAGGTGTTTGTTAGAAATCAAATTTTCTCAAGAATTTTTCCATTGACTCTTATAGTTCTTTATAAAATATATATATTAATAATTGATCACACAGAAACTCTGATATTTAATACAAAAAGATTCAAAGAATCTTTTCAAAGGAAATAATCACAAACAGGAGAAAAACAATGTACAAATACTCATATTGTATTATTTATAATATCAGACAGTAGAAACAATTAAGTGTCCAATATAGAAGAACTGGTAAGTAAATATGATATGCTTACACATGAATAAATATAACTTGAAAAAAGATTTGCTGTATTTTGAAATTAAGATGGAATATGCATAGGTAACTACATCTGCAGTACGTATCAGCACAAGTATATAATAAATGGATTTTTAATTCATCTATTTATTTTTTGGTACTGGGGATCAAACTCATGACCTTGCACTTGCCAGGCAGGTGCTTGTGCTGCTGAGCTATATCCCCAGCCCTAAAAATGGACTTTTAAAAGCTAAAGGAAAATATATAAAAATATATTCACTGTGGTTCTCTCACATGTAGAAGGAGGTCAGGAAGTAAACTTTTACCTTTTAACTACCTCTATTTTCAAATACCGTATTTTATCAAGGAATATAAATTAATAAAATCTAAGTTAAAATGATATATTTAAAGAGCAAGAAATATGTTACAGGTAACAGAAGATAAAAGGTAACTAAAAGACTCCAACTTTGAATAATCAAAGAAAAACTAAAAAATAAATGATAAAAGAATTGACAGTTACACAGTTCTCTAATGGAAATCAGAAATTTACAAATTCAAAAGAATGACTGTGTTTTGGCCTACAAAGTGAAAGAATTTACTTTTTAATTTATTGCATAGTTAAGCATATATCAAAACCAGATTTACTTATGTAAATCAATAATGAAAAATGGTGTATGCCAAAAATTCAGGCAGTCAGGAAGCTGAGGCAGGAGGATCACAAGTTCTGGCCTAGACTGCATAAGGAGTTAATGCCAGTCTGTAGTATAAAAAATAGTCCCTATCAAAAGGAAGGAATAAAGAAAGGAAGCAAGGAAGAGAGGGAGGAAAGAAAAGAGGGAGGGAGGAAAAAAAGGAAGAAAAATTGAAAAAATGCAGTTTGGGGACAATTAGATATGGGAAGAAGCACATGATGGGGGTCAGCTAGGGCACAGATCAGACTACTTGGGATCTGTCACTTGTCACACTTGCTGTCTATGTGATGTGAATGAGTTATGTCAATTCTCTGAACCGTGGTTTTCTGTATAATGTCATTACTAGCAAAACCACATCACATGGGATTGCTGCAAGAATTTAAAAAAATAATGTACAGAAATAAATTAATAGTGACTAACATATCATAAACACAAAAATGATAGTGGTTAATGTGACCTCTACCATTTTCATCATTAGGTAATTATATACCATAGATTCCTTTAAAATGTAATTGTATTTCAGACAGGAAATATGGCTCAGTGTTGGAGAAGTTGCCCAGCATGTATGAGGCCTGCAGCACCATTATTACCATAGAAAAATAATAATAATAACTGTATTTATGTTCGGAAGGGGCTTTTAAGTGTTGCCAATCTTTAAGTCTCTACCAATATCTGAGCATGGTGACATACGCCTGTAACCCCAGCACTCAGAGGCTGAGACAGAAGGCGTTCAAGGCCAGTCTGGCTACATAGCAAGACCCTGTCTCACTCAGACACATACACACACACTACCTACCTAAAATATTTATAAATCTTCAAGTACACTACTTTTCTCTTTACATTATTTTCTTCTCATTTAATACTGTGCTTTAATCTGAATAGTTCCATCTGTGAAATCACCAATATCACTCATATTTCCTAAAATTACATTAGTGATATTTATAGCACTTCTAACTATGAGTCAATAAAAGTATTCAAGTCAACAACTCAACACTTTCCACTGTTCCTTGGAGTATTTCTTTAGATCTTCTTTCTGTTGAATTTACTTTATTACTCCTGTACTCATTTCATGCCTTTAAAACATTAAAATTCTGTCTTTAACTTTGAAGAATGGTCAATTCTTTAAGTACTGCAGAAGATACAGATAGAGACAGAAACAGAGATACAGACATATAGAGATACAGAGATATAGAGGTATAGATATGTAAATTTAGTTTTTTCTTTTTTGAGACAGGCTCTTGCTGTGTAGGTAAAGCAGACTTCAAACTCTCAGTGATTCTCCTGCCTCAGCCTCTTCAGTGCTGGGACAGCAGGTGTGCACCACCACCTCAGCTGCAGAATATACTGTATGGGGTTTTCACAGTCAACTCAAAAGTACACTCTGCGTGTATGCTGCCATCACCACTTACCCGCCCAGCCCAAACCCTGGGCTGCAGGTCAGCACCACCTTTCAGCAACAAAGAACTTCAAATGTAGGGCTCCTCCAGGTGTCAGCTGTTAGTGCCCACTCTGTCTGCTGACTCTGCACTTTAGAACCTAAACAGCATCACACATCTGACCTAGTGAGTTTTAATCTGCTTGCCTCCCATTAACCTATTTCACCTTGATCTTCCCAGCATCCCTTAAACATAAGCCTGGACTTATGTAACTCTTGTCTTTCTGTTCTGGAAATGAATGGGTTGATGGACCCTGACCCTACTGTTAGGAGGGGAGATGCTGAAAGGATCCTAGCAGCAAACTAAAAGAACATACACTAAAAGAAAGCTGTGCCTATTCCATAATTTATGCCCTAAGAAAAGCAATACTTGGGGCCAGCCTTAGCTACATAGTGATGCCCTATTGCAAAAAGATATATATATCTTTACTTACTTATATAAATATATATGTATATATTAATACACACATACACACACACACACACACACACATACACACACACACACACACACCAGAATAAAAGATTCAAGCCAGACAGGTAGAGAATGACTTTTTCCTAATTTCAAAAGCTCTCCACCTGGCCATAGTTGTTGAGTCACTATGAAAATGAAAAGTAGTTCTTGCATAGGAACAAAGTACTACACATCTACATTAAAGTCATTCCAGCACTGGAAATGAATAAACAATGCTACCAAGATTTAGGCCTTTATCATCTAAAGGAAGGTACAGATAACTGAAAATAGAAATAATAACAATAATCGTAACTAATTAGCTCCTCTTACAGACCAGGCATTATTTCTAAACATGAAACCAACATTTTACAGAAGGTAGTACTAGAGACTAAAGATGTTAAGTAACCTGCTACAGTTATCACACAATACAGACACAAGTTCAGGTCTGTTTGTAAATCCCCTTCCTCCATGCATCACGCTGATGTGTGTAGAATATTTTCAACTTCTTTTGGAAGTCTTCAATAATGGCTAGGACAAATCATTGCTGGTAACTCCAAAACAAGAATAGTCACACAAACATCAACTTTCTGTGTTGGTTTTAGTACACAGTTTCCTCTAAATTTTCTACCATTCTATTTCCATTTCATTTTACTAGTTTATCAAATCTTTCGTTAGAAGAATGCAAATATTTTTATCTTTCAGTACAAATTTCATGGTTTATTACTTAACTTTTTCTCCAAACATCCTTCCAAAGTGCTTTCATACTTACAAACAACTAGTTTGAATAACATACAAAACTACAACTCTGATCTCTTGTCATTATTTTGAAAGTAGTATACATGTCAAATTCCCTCCAGCTTTTGCCTAAATGCAGGCTGTTATCTATTACAGGCAGATCTGTCAGGTACAAGCCAGGAGAATTCATCAAGTACTCCAGAGCCTGTGCATAATACAAAACATTAACATACCCAAATACCATAGGCACTGTTTTTGCTGAAAGTCTTCAAAAGATACCAAAGCTGATTTGTATACACCCAGAAAGTCTTGGAAAAACCCTTTTGTCATATTTACCTTGCTGCATTATAATGACCTGCTTGTGAGTCTGGCTTCTTTGTTAGACTACGTTTTATCAGGGACCATGCCTGAGTCAGTCCTAATCAAAAATGTGTTGCACCTAACTGAATAACAACCTTAAAATGTAATTCATTTTTCCTAACATTTTTTCCACTTAAAGGAAATTATAACTTCTGTTGAAACTGTCTTATGATCAATTCTCAACAAAAATTAGTCTTTGCTTTGTGCCCTATTTTCTCTTTAGCCGAATATAAAACATCAATTTAACCAATGACTTCATTCACAGTGTTTGGCACAAATCACTTGTGACTATTACTAAAAATAAATATCATGCTCCATGCAACTTTCTGTACTGTCAACCATGTCTTAAAATCTGAAAGAATCCTTCAAAAATAGAAGAACTTCAGATTTCTTAAATGTCTGACACAATTTCAGCACAGTTGTGATAAGGACACATCTTTCTCACTACTGAAAGAGGGACCCTCACTGACAGTCTCTAGGTATAGTCCTCATTTCTTTGATTTCCTATGTAACATAAAAGATAAGGTCTTATAAAACTAAATATATAGATAATATACAAAGCAGAATAAAGTTTTATTTTGAATACATTATTACTTGATAATCTCAACATTTACTAACATACAAGTATAAAGAATGTAAACTCATCGGGGTACACAGTCAACATGGCATTGATATTTTTTGTGTTTTCTAAATAAGTATGAGGTTTATGTACTATACATGAAATTACTTACATGCCTAGAAAATGACCAAAGTTGAGATTATAAACAGAATAATGGTGAATTAGGTATATACAATGTTGACTATACAAACCTACTGCTAATCTTTTGAAGAGCAATTTGGCAATAGCTGTACAAATGCCTTTAAAAATTATTATGCTGTTTTACATGAATTCCAAATGTAAGAATTTAACAAAAAAAATCATTATTGAAATGCAAAACTACTAAGCTATTCTTATTCTCACTGTTAGTATATCTGACCAGACCATCTTTTTAAAAACCTGTACTTTTATTACTATGTATTATTTCATTTTAAAAAGTAAAGTTAGTTTCAAAAGAGATTCTGAATGCAAAAAAATACAGGAAAATAGCTTTAGAATCTAAGTGTTAAGGGAAAAAATGTTACAGAAAATAATGTATTTTAGAAAAATAATGACAGTTCCACTCCTTGCTTTTAATTTGTACTAACAAATTGTATTCTGCTTCAGAGACTTTACTATAATTATACACAATGCTATTTAACATTATACACAGGTTAAGTTAATAAAAATTCCAGTTCAAAAATGTGAGGCAAAAGTTTTCAGTACATTTTTAGAATAAAAATGGTTATTAAATAGAAGACCTGATTTGTTAATTGCTATTACTAACTGTGAGCATTAGCCACACTGGTATACAGTTAGTCACAGATGTCATGCATAGCATCATAACTGTCTCTAGGAGCTAGGATTTGAATATTGTCAAATGAAGGCACAAATACTAATGCTTAGGGAAGATGCCTGACGTGCTACTACAAATGCATGCTGTTTCCATAAATCCATGCTGCCCTCTCCTGGAAGGTTCTGGAGATTATGTGACAAATGTTTAGTACAAAGAAATAATCAAAAGTAATCATTTTAGCTAATATATCAAATAATTTATATGCTTACATGCAGAAATGCAACACAGAAATGTAATAAATAATTTATTTAGAAACATTTTCCAGGGGCTGGGGATGTAGCTCAGTGGCATGCGCGCCTGCCTGGCAAGCACAAGGTAATGAGTTCAATCCCCAGTACCCCCAACAAAAAAAATTATATCTAGAAACATTTTCCAAACATTCTGTTCTTAATAGTTCTAACAGTAAAACAGCTCTGACAATTTAATGACCAATACAAATAAGAGAAATATTACATGTGTACTAAAAATAAATAAAACATGACATTTGAAAAAGCAGCATGGGTTTGTTTTTCTTCTTCCATACTCATTCATTCCTCTCACTCCCCAAAGCAAACCAGGATCTAAATTTGATACTTATTTTGCTGGTTCAATTTTAATACTTATACTACTTCTGCATGTATTAGCTATGTAGTCCAGGATGGCCTCAAACTCAAAGGGATCCTCCTGCCTCAGTCTCCCAAGTGCTGGGATTACAAGCATGCACCATCACGCCTAGCCAGCTTTGTTTATTTTTAAAATGTAAATAAACAGTTTTATATTGTATCACACATATAAGTGTTCCATGTCATAGGCTGTGCTTCTAATTCTAAATCCAGCCACTCACTACAAACTGAAAATCAACTAAGAAAATGTAGATCGCTCCATGCAAAGATATATCAATTCTTTAAGTAGAAAATATCCTACTGGGTCACCCTTGTTATTTTTTTTATTTCTGACTTTTCATTTCTGTCAATCCTCCTATTTTGGTTAGTAAAAGAAAACGTTTTTAAACATACTCTTGATATTTTAAAATTATTTTCCACTCTTAGTACTTCTTCAAACTTGTAGCCTAGGTAACCTATATAGTCTTAGGGAGTATAGATTCTATCAGAATTTACAGTCACAATAAAAGAACAATAAATAGTAGGCAAAGCTAAACTAAGCTGGCACAGAGTTGGTTCTCAAGCATCCCCATGTGATCCCAGTGACAGATAGAGCTCTGAGCTGCGGCGCTGAGGCCAGTCACTGCTCCCTACCCACCCTCCACCCTCTCCTCAGACTTCCCAGGCAAAGGTGCACGCTTGCGTGCCCCCACCCCACTCCTCGAGTTCAGATTTTAATGATTCACCCACATTTACCTCAGACGCCTACCCAAATTTGGAAAGCATTCTGTCTAATCATTTGGTATTGCTCAGATTTCCTGGATGTCAGGATAACAATGCAATCAGGTTAAAGGAATCAAGAGCTAAAGAACAGGAGAGAAAGGGAAACTTGCTTTTCACTACTAATCATTAATATCTTTTACATTTTATACCATGTGCAATATTACCTTTTTTTTTTTTTCCTTTTTTGAGACAGGGTCTCACTGTGCATTTTATGTTGGCCCTGAGCCACTTTACAATACAGGCTGATTTCGAACCTGCAACAATCGTCCTGCCTCAACCTCCAGAGTGTTGAGATTAGACATGCACCACCACATCGTGTTGCTTATTTTTAAAGTATTTTAAGACATTAACAAATGATATAAATGCAGATTTAAGAAACTAGATAAACTTTTAGCAAAAATGTTTAAAGGCATTTTTTTTTCCAAATGGGAAGGGGAACAAAAGAGGAGAAGGGAGAAAGCAAAGAAGGAAAAAGTAAAAAAAAAAAAAAGAGGGAGAGAGAAAAGGAAAAAATGGGGGGGGGTCTTTGTAAATGGGGTTCAGGGAAGAAAGAGTTGAAGAAAGGGTATGGGAATGGAAAAGAAAAAAGAATCAAATTGCCAAGTGTAATCCCAGCACTATGGAGGCTGAGACAGGAGGATTGCTGTGAGTTTGAGGCCAGCGTGGGCTACAAAGTAAGTTCAAGGTCAGCCTGAACTGCCTAGTGAGATCCCATCTCTAAAAACCAAAAAACAAACAAACAAAAAACAAGTTATATCATATACAGGTACAAATTCTCTATGATGGATATGATCATTATGTATATCTAAAATGTACCAATAAAATCTGATTGGGGGGAACTTTCAAAAAAATCTCCTATATGAATATTTGAAGTGACCATCTAGCTTAGTAATGTAAAGATTCCACTTTAAATCTGAATCCAATTAAAATTGCACAAGTATCACATCTAAGAAGTAATATAGAAGGCCAAAATCACTCATTTAAAAACATTAAATAAATCTTTCAACTGTAAATGAAAAGGTATAGAACAGTATTTTATATTTATAGTACATAATATCTATAGCAAATAGCTTTATTTCAAACAAACACTTAATTTTACTTTTCTCTCGTGTATATTTAGTATACTTATCAAAAAATCCAACCATCAAAGGGGGGGCTGGGTATGGTGGTACATCCCTATAATCCCAGTACTTGGAAAGCTGAGGCAGGAGGATTGCTACACATTCTAGGCCAGTCTAGTCTACACATTAATTCCAAGGCCAGACTCAACTACATGGTGAGAAACTATTCAAAAAAAAAAAAGGAGGAGAGGATAGAATTTTCTCCTTCTACATTCTATAATCTTAAAGAAACAGAAATAGCAAATTACCTAAGGCTAGAGACTGCAAAACTACACATTATAAAACTGCTCACATTAGTCAAACTCACAGGTGTTTTCGAGCATTTTACCAACTTTCTTGTTTTTTTGAGTATCTATGATACGATCCTGCTCTCACCCAACGAAACATTTTGTTAGCACCTCTCTTTTGCCACATATAGTCCTTCTCATAGCAGGATTATTAAAACACCTGCCTTACCTCCTGCTGAAACTTGGGTTTACAAATGGAACACTTAAACACATTATTTGGCAGAGAGTGATTACTGCCCCACCAAAACCCTCTGAATTATTTTTTAATAACCCTTTGATACTACACAATCCTGAATTATGTACTTCAATACTTTTATATATTAAAGGTTATTCTTCAGGAAATTTTATAAATTTTATTCTATTTTAAGTTTTAAAAATATATATGGCAAGTTAAGTATCAGTTGCCTAGACAATTCAGTGAATCAAAACTCCATTTCAAAAGACTTTTCCTAATATAGTTTACTACTTGGGGAAACAATATTAAATGAAATGACTTTTAAAACTAAAAAATCTTCAACTTCTGGGAAGATGGCAGACTGGTAAACAGCAGAGAAACATCCTCTCTAAGATTTGGGGTCCAGATGCTGGAATATAGCAGTGTGAGAAAAAGGAGGGAAGTGGGTCCCCACGACCCAGAAAGGAATTGAAGCGAGAACTGAAACCCACAGGGAGAGCAAAGACAGACCTCAACGGAGTAGAAGGTGGTGGTAAGTGGTACTCTCTCTCTGATGCCTGACTCACTACACAGGAGAGCAGCTCGAACCCAGAGACACACGGTGACTGCTGGCGGCCCTGGAGGTCTCCACAGAGAAACGTACCAGACACAGTGGACAGCACCGGCTGGTGAGTTGGCAGACTGCAGTAGCTGCTGAGTTATTTGGGTTCAGATTTCCCAAGAGATGGCAACTGTCCAATCACAATCTTGGAGGGGGCCAACTGAGCTGGTATTCAGAGCAGCAGCAGTCTAGCTCTATTTAGCAACTCCCACTGCCAGTGTAAGATACAACCAAGTTCAAATCAGCAAGGGGTCAAGTAGCCAAGTTCAGGTCACTAGGGAGCCCAGTTCAAGCTGGCAGGAGGCACAGAAAATGTTGTAGGGCTAAACAAATCTGATTCCAGCCTCAGAGCCAAAAACCAGACTGAACTTCAGAGGAAATAAAGCAACAGGATGACTAGGGTTAGCCTAGTTATTAAATCTACAGCTGGTTTGCTGGGGTTAATCAATATTGATCTGAGTTCCATCTGTTCACTCTGTTTAACAATGACAGCAAAGACACGACTGGAAGTGGACGTTTTTTTTCTTCTTTTCTATTTTTATTTTTTGCTTTTTATTTTTTGTTTGTCTTTTTTTCATGATTGTTTGTTCTTGTTTTTACATGAATGTGAATGGTGTTTCTAGTTCTTTTGTTGTTTTTGTTCTATGGTTCTTGTTGGTTTTTTTTTTTTCTTCCTTCTCTCTTTCCTACCTGTCTTCTGCACCAGTTTCCCAAAGCTCAAATAATCTTCCTGTCTTTTCCTCTTCTTCTATTTCTCTATTTCTTTCCTTCCAGTCCCTTTTCAATTTTCTCCCAAGGGTAAAACTGCCATATTGAGGGTGTACTTACTGTATATAATTTCCTGGTTCATTTTAAATTTTGTTATATAAACACAAATATAGTTCACAGGTAAAAGGCAGAAAATTAATAGTTACCATAGTTTGTCATCTTCCAGGCTGTGTTTTATGTTATTGCTGATGGTATTCTTTTAGCTAAGGTGACATAATTACTCTAATCAATTGTTCTTCCTGGTATGCCAAGACTGAGATTGCCTAAGGGTCATAAACAATACTCTATGCTGGTGCCAAAGACCCAGGGGATAGGCCAAATAGGCAGCAATTTCTTATTCCCAATAAATTGAACAAGTAGGATTTTGCAATGACTCAAAGCTCAAAAGCCAGCTACACTTAGAAGGTGTCTCTGAAAAGCAGTTATTTCCTAAGGGTTCTCAAAAATAGCAATAAAGATATCATCTTAAGCAATTTACAAGCATCAATCCAGAAATCAAACAACAAATATATATATATATATATATATATATATATATATATATATATATATAAAAGAGAAGACACTTAAGCAAAATGTAACCTCAGACCTCCAGCTCACCAAAGGCAAAGCCAAGGGGTAACAAGGTGAAACAAATTGGAAAGCCACCCCCACCTGCACTCTCTAAAATGGTAATAGTAGAAGCAACAAAGCTGATGAATGATGCTCTAGAATAAAACAAATCAGAAGTAATTTCTCAGAAAACTACAGAAATGGTGACCATAATGAAAGACATGCTCAGAGATTCTAGAAGAGATACAGATTAAAAAAAAAATAGAAGAGCTTAAGAAAATGATGAAAACTATGAATGCCCAACATAGGAAAGAAATGGAATCTATGACCCAGATTCAACAGATATACAGACGATTAAAAATTCCACTGAAAATATACACAGCAGAATGAGCCAACAAAATATCAGATATAGAAAACAGGACTGCAGTTAGTGATCATGAAAAGAAAAATTTCTTAAAAATACCAAGGGACAAAGAAAACTCAACCCAACAGTTGCTAGATAATACAAAAAAAAAAAAAAAGAATAACATAAGACTGATTAGAGTCAAAGAAAAAGCTAGAAATAACACAAATGACATAAAACAACCTGTTCACAGAAGTAATAGCAGAAAACTTCTCAAGCATGGAAAAAGAATTTGATGTGCAGATATTTACTCCTATTAGCCAAGATCAAAAAAAAAATCCACATTACTTAATAGTCAAGATTCCAGAAATTCAGTACAAGAACGAATATTCAAAACTGTTAGAGGAAAAAAAGCGTATCACCTATAAATTAAAGCCCATCAGAATCACAGTAGACTTCACAACACAAACCCTCAAGTTCAGGACAGCGTCAAATGAAGTATTTCAAGCTCTAAAAGAAAGCAACTTCCATCTCAGATTGATATTGATGAACCCCACACAATTATGTTTTAAAATTGATGGAGAAACAATATACTTTCATGATAAAAAAAAAAAAACACCTGAAGAAATTCATGACGATCAAACCAGCACTCCAAAATATTCGGAAGGCCATTCTAGAAGAGATAAGGAGGGCTATGACTCCATGAACCCCAACAGAATGAATTCACCAGGCAAGGCAAGCAATTAAACAGAAGTAGAAAACAGAAAAAGGAACCAACACTAGGAAAATAAAATCACAAGGAAAAGTCAATACAAATTGATTAGAATCATCAATGTAAATGATCCCAGTTCATCAATCAAAAGGAACAGACTGGCAGAATGGATCAAGAAGCAAGATCCAACAACATGCTGCATAAAAGAAACATACTTAGCACATACCTGTAATCCCAGCACCTGGGAAGCTGAGATAGAAGAACTGCTTCAAGTTTGAAGACAGCCTGAACTGCGCATTAAGTTCAAGGCCACCCCAATTTGTATAGTGAGGCTCTGTCTCAAAATACTTAGGAAAGGAAAGGAAAGGAAAGGAAAGGAAAGGAAAGGAAAGGAAAGGAAAGGAAAGGAAAGGAAAGGAAAGGAAAGGAAAGGAAAGGAAAGGAACACTTTAACTCAAAAAGAAAGTCATAGACTGAAAGTCAAGGGATGGAAAACAATACTCCATATGAGGAGCCCAGAAAAAAGTAGGGGTAGCTATTCTATTTGCAGACAAAGTGAATTTCAAACAAAGACTGAGAGATAAAGAAAGTCATTACATCCTTTTAAAGAGAACAATTCAAGAGAAAGATATCACAACCATAAATATATATATATATATATATATAGGCACCTATACCAATGCACCCAACTATATAAAACTAGTATTACCCTGATTAACATGTCTTGAAATAATTTTGTTTTATTTTCATCTCTTTGAAACAAAATGGATTTTTAAAAACTAATATTAATGGACATGAATAATCAAGTACTAAAATAACTTTAATGGGGACCTTAATATCCCACTGTCACAAATAGATCAACTAAACAAAAAATCAACAAAGAAATATCAGAACTAAACTTTTGAACAAATGGTCTTAGTAGATAAGTCTACTGAGCATTCCAACCCACAGCATCAGAATACAGATTCTTCTCAATGGCAAACAGGACGTTCTCCAAAATAGACCACATGATAGCTCATGGAACATACTTAAGTAAATGCAAAGGAACTGAAATTTTCCCATGTATATTATCCAACCATAGTGCAATGAAATTGGAAATCAATGGCAAAAGAAACCACAAGAACTTCATAAACACATAGAAATTAACACCTTCTTGAATACCCAATGGGTCACAGATGAAATTAAACAAGAAATTAGACAGTTTCTATAATTAAATGATAATGCCAGTACAACATACTAGAACTTAGGAGAATAGAGAGAAATGAGAAATGAGAAATGGAGAAATAAAATTCTTTCATGACAAAGAACACCTGAAGAAATTCAATACCTACTTTGAGAACCTATATTCTAGTAAGATGAAAAACACAGAAGAAATGAACAGATTCCTAGGTACATATGAATTACCAAAGCTAAATCAAGAAGATATAAAAATCCTATCCTACACAATGTGTTCTGAAACTTTTTGTGACTAATGCCACTTATTTGTGATCAAAGAATATGTTGTTTTGAATCAGACATAGACTGTTAGTACTACTACTTGAGCTAAATATCTGAATGGTTTGTAATTTTTAAAGTGTGTAGTTAATATTAATATTATGCATGTTATTGTCCTTTCTTCCATTCTTACTAATATGTGCCCATTTGCAAAACAAAAATGCTAAGTCCTATAAAAATGTTAACTGTATATTCATTGATCACTCTCTAATGTTAAAATTTTGTGCTATTGACCTCTGCAACATTTATTCTAACCCCCCTTAAAATTATTTAGTCATTTTAAATATTAGCATCACCCTGGTGTGTTTACTGCTGTATGCACTACTGTTTTTTATTGCTGTTTTAAGCCTTCATATTAGCAAAATATGAAATTCTGTGAAGGAAAAAAATTGGTCTTAAAAAAAAACTACCTCCTCTCTAGCAGAAAAAAAAATTGCTTGTCCTTAAAAACTTTCCCATCAACAATGTACTACAAGCAGGTATACTTCCATCATGTTGATGTTTTTGTTAATGTTTCCAAACAATATACTTTGAAATCACAATCATTTTCATTTTCACATACTTCTGAGGCTCTTGACTACATTAGTGATGAGAAATAAAGTAGAATTCCCAAACCCTTACTTGCAAGAGATAAGGAGGACTGTAATGTAAGCTGAAGGGAGTTCTGCCCTAATTGATGGATTATGAAGAATGAACTGCTATTGGATCTGATTAACTGTCAGTGGACTGTGGTGTGGCATATCTAGAAGCTGTTGAATGTAATTTACAATGCTGAATAAAAATCTTTATTTTTTTAGTTAACAAAATATATAAAAATGCTAAATAAACCAGTATCAGGGCTGGGGATTTAGCTCAGCGGCATAAGTGCCTGCCTTGCAAGCACATGGTCCTGAGTTTGATCCCTGGTACCGATTAAAAGAAAAAAAAAAAAAACCAGTATCAGTCAATGACATTGAAGATATAATTAAAAATCTGACAAACAAAAGCCCAGGTCCTGACAGATTCCCTGCTGACTACTACAAGAAATTTAAATAAAAGACCTAATGCCACAACTTCTCAAACTCTTTAATGAAACTGAAAGGGAAGCAATACCCCTAAATTCATTTCTGGAAGCAAGCATTATCCTGATACCAAAACCAGAGAAGCATCAAACCAAAAAACAGAACTATAGGCCAATGTCCCTAATGCACATATATGCAAAAATACTCAATAAGATATTGGCAAACAGAATGCAGCAAATCATCAAGAAGATTATATATCATGACCATCTCAGGAATGCAGAGAAGGTTCAACATATGCAAATCAATAAATGTAATACATCATACTAACAGAGCCAAGCACAAAAACCATATGATCATCTCAACAGTTGCAAAAAAGCTTTTGACAAAGTTCAACAAACATTCATGATTAAAAAAAGAAATCTACAGAACACTGGAATAGATAGTCTTTATCTCAATCTGATAAGAGCCAACTATGACAAAGAAATAGTCAACATCATACTAAATGAACAAAATTAAAAGCTTTCACTCTAAAATAAGGAACAAGAAAAAGATAGCCACTATCACCATTCCTATATTCTAGAATATAGTTTTGGAAACATTAGCCAGAGCAATTATACAAAAGAAAGAAATAAAAGGAATAAAGACATGAAAGGAAGAACATCAGTATTTACAGATGACATAATAATACTCTATATGGAAGACCCCAATAACTTCACCAAAAGACCTCTAAACTTAATAACCAAATTCATTAGTGTAGGGAGATAGGAAGTCAACACTCAAAAATCGGTAGCATTTCTACACAAAAACAACAAACTGACAAAGAAATTAGAGGAAAAAGTAACTTTCACAATAGTATCTGAAAAACTGAAATACCTAGGAGTCAGTCCAACAAAGGAAGTAAAAGAAATTTACATTGAAAACTATGTTAAAGAAGGAGATCCACTTCTCCTCAGACCACCTCATGGCACCCAGGAACCCCAGCCAGAGGCAGGCCCAGGCCAGCTTAGATGCAGGCCTCTCCTGCGACTCTGCCTTCTCCACAGACCACCTCGCAGGCCTCTCCTGCAACTCCCACTGTCTCCCCAGACGACCTTGGGGACGAGGGAACTCCATCCAGAGCTCCCACCCTTTCTCCCAGAACTTTGGACTACAGCAGATTAACTGTGCTAGCTTGAGGGGAGATTCAGTGACTGCCTCACCCAAACTCAGGAGGGTCCAGTCATTGTGTTGAGTATGTCCCTAAAATAGAGGTGTACAGTGGGTAAATAAGCCAGTAGTAAAGCTCCCTCCCACTAACTATAAGACCTTGGTGAGTCTGACAAGAGTGGGGGTTAGTCCTTCCTGCACACAGAAAACATCAGGTAGGATGAGGAGTGTGCCAATAAGGACTCCCCCAACTTGGAGAAAATCAAAAGGGCTTATGAGACACACAGGCACACAATAGGGACACAGTAGAGCCTCAGCCAACACAAATACTATAGACAGGGAGATTTGGGGACCTGGAATAACCTGAAGATAAAGTAAAAGCAGGAACTAAATGTTGACCTACATCAATACTACTAGGCTTGTCAGCCCAGGAAGAATATAGGAGTCACCCAACAAGCCCTGCAGTAGGAAGTCAAGTGACAGGACCACTTATTAATTGTGGGACCCAGCAACTGGACAAACATCAACCTTACATCAGGACCCCAAGATACATACTACCAACAGTTGACACTAGTGGGATTGAAGGACCAAATATTAACTAGCAAGGGGAAAATAGAAAAAGGAAAAAGCAGAATGCAATCCCAACATCTAGCCCACCAGGAGCAAGTACAGGAGATAATGAAATAGAGGACTTCAAAAGTAACACACCAGAAATCTCTGAAAGATAACAAGTGAAATAAAAAAACAATTCCATGAGGTTACAGAGGAAATCAAATTAGAAGTACTCTCTCCCATATAAACATAGAATAGAAATAACAACCTTAGTAAAGGAGTTGCTCAGCATAGTTAGAGAAGAAATAGAGAAAAAAAGTACAGAAACATGGGAAACTGATTGAAACCTTGAATGAACAGTAGTGAAAACATGCAGAATTCATGAAACAAACTTAAAGAGACATCCAAGAAACAAAAAAATTCTATTCAAAGCTGGCAAAACCATTTAAATGAAGCTGAGGATAGGATTTTGGACCCTGAGGACAGGATCACAATTAGTGATCATGAAAGAATAGAACTTTTAAAATAACAAAGCAACATGAAGTGACAATCCAACAGCTTCAAGATGATGCCAAGAGAAAAAAACATAAGATTAATAGGCATCAGTGAAGAGGCAGGAGTCAAAGCAAATGACATAACCAAAATATTCACAGATGTAATAGAAGAAAATTTCCCAAACATGGGGAAAAAAATCTGATATGCAGATAAGTGAGGCATATACAATGCCAAACAGTCACAACCAACATAAATCTACACCCAGACATATAATAATTAAGGTTTCAGACATACAGCATAAAAAGAGAATACTAAAAGCTGTTAGAGAAAACACAAAATTCATCTATCAAGGAAATCCTAACCTTCTAGATAAAGAAAAAGTTAAACCCAAAGCTCATAGAAGAGAGGAAATTGTAAAGATTAGAGCAAAAAACAATGCAATTGAAACTAAAAAAACAATACAAAGAATTAATGAATCAAAAAGCTGGTTTTTTGAGAGAATCAACAAAATTGACAAAACCCTAGCTAACATTATCAAGAGAAAGAAAGAAAAAACCCAAAGTCACACAATAAGAACTGAAAAGGGAGAAATTACTACAGATCCAAAGGAAATTCAAAAGATCATGAATACCTACTTTGAAAATCTCTACTCATATAGAGTGGAAAGCACAGAGGAAATGAACAGATTTCTAGAAACATATGAACTACCAAAGTTCAACCAAGAAGATAGGGCAATTATGAACAACCCAATATCAGCTATTGAAATTGAAAATGTAATTAAAAACTTACCAACAAGGAAAACCCCAGGTCCAGATGGATTCAGCTGAATTCTACATGAAATTTAGAGATTTGATGCCAATACTCCTTAAACTCCTCAATGAAATTGAGAAGAAAGCAATCCTCCCTAAATCATTCCTGGAGGCAAGTATTACTATGATATAAAAACCAGAGAAAGACCCAACCAAAAAAGAGACCTATAGGACAATTTCACTAATGAACATTGATGCAAAGATTCTCAATAAAATACTGACAAATAGAATGTAGCAAATCATCAAGAAGATTATACATCATGACCAAGTGAGATTCATTCTAGGAATGCAGGGATGGTTTAACATACGCAAATCAATAAATGTAATACACCACATCAACACAGCCAAAAACAAAAACCACATGGTCATCTCACTAGATGCAGAAAAAGCTTTGATAAAGTCCAACACATATTCATGATAAAAACCTTAGAGAAACTCAGAATACATGGTGTGTACCTCAACCTTATAAAGGCCATCTATGACAAACCAACAGCCAACATTATACTAAATGGACAAAAACTGAAAGCTTTCACTTTAAAATCAGGAACAAAAGCACCTGCCTGGCAAGCCAAAGGTCGTGAGTTTGATCCCCGGTACCAAAAAAAAAAAAAAAAAAAATTAAAATCAGGAACAAGACAAGGATGTCCACTATCATCACTCCTATTCAATATAGTTCTTGGAAACACTAGCCCGGATAATCAGACAAGAGAGAGAAATAAAAGAATAAAGATAGGAAAGGAAGAAGTTAAATTATCACTATTTGCAGATGGCATGATACTCTATATAGAAGACCCAAAAAACTCCATTAAAAGACTACTAGAGGTAATAAACAACTTCAGTAGTGTAGCTGGATACAAAGTCAACACTCAAGAACCAATAGCATTCCTGTACACAAACAAAAAACTCACTGAGAGAAATTATAGAAATATCGCCCTTCACAATAGAATCTAAAAAAAATGAAATACTTAGGAATCAACCTAACCAAGAATGTAAAAGACCTATATGCTGAAAATTATGCTACGCTAAAAAAGGATTTGAAGAGGATATTAGAAAACGGAAGGATATTCCTTGCTCTTGGCTAGGAAGAACTAACATTGTGAAAATGGCCATAACTTCCAAAACTGTTATGCAGATTTAATGCAATCTCAATCAAAATACCACTGACATACCTCACAGATCTAGAAAAACACTCTTAAAATTCATTTGGAAACAGAAGAAACCTAGAACAGCAAAGGCAATTCTGGGTAACAAAGGCAAGGCAGGAGGTATCTCAATTCCTGACTTGAAACAGTACTATAAAACCAGAGTGATAAAATCAGCTTGGTACTGGCAAAGAAATAGACCTGAGGAACAATGGAACAGATTAGAAGATGCAAGCACAACTACAAAGATACTCAGCCACCTGATATTTGACAAAGGGGCTAAATATGTCCCCTAGAAGAAGGATAGTCTCTTTAATAAATGGTGTTGGAAAAACTGGCTCTCTACATGCCAAAGACTGAAACTAAATCCATGCCTATCACCATGCACAAAACTAAAGTCTAAATGGATCAAAGACCTAAATATTAAAACAGAAACACTAAATCTACTGGAAGACAAGGTAGGTAGAAGTCTTGGAGACATAGGGGTAGGCAGAGAATCCATGAACAAAATACAAACCACATGGGAAATGAGCACATGATTCTTCAACAACTGGGATCTCATATTATTGAAGAGTCACCAACAGAGTGAAAAGAAAACCCATATATTGGCAAAAAATTTTAGCCAGGAACCCCTCAGACAAAGGACTTATATTCAGAACATATAAAGAATTGAAAAACATCAAGCCCCCCAAATTCAAAGACCCTCTCCAAAAATAGGCATCTGAGATGAACACAGTTCTCAGAGGAAGATATACAAATGGCAAATAAATACATGAAGAAATGTTCACCATCACTGGTCATTTGAGAAATGCAAATTAAAACAGCAGTGAGATTTCATCTCACTCCACAAAGAATAACTGCCATCAAGAAAACAACTGATAACAAAGGTTAGCGAGGCTGCAGGGGGGAAAAAGGAACACTGCTCTACTGTTGGTGGGAGTGTAGACTGGTTCAGCCACTATGAAAATCAGTATGGAGATTTCTCAGAAGACTAGGATTGGAAGTTCCATTCAACCTATCTATTCCTCTCCTGGATATTTTCCCAGAAAACCTGAAAAGGTCATATCACAGTGATACATGTATACCCATGTTCATAGCAGCACTATTTGTAATAGCTAAATCTTAGAAACAACCAAAATACCCAAGATGCGGTATTTTTATACAACGGAATATTACTCAGCTATAAAAAGGATGACCTGACACCTTCATATTGAAATGGAGGCAAATTGAGCCTATTTTCATAATTGAAATAAATAAGAATCATATTTATAAATATCACATTCTGTCTCTAATGAAAAAGTAATAAGAACTCCAGGAGTATTAAAACCCAAAATGTGTAATTGCTATTGTCAAAAGGAGAGGAAAAGAAAGTGCTCTAAAGAATATAACTGCATGTGTATTTACATGTATAGAATTGATAACCATATTACTAAGTTTTTGTTGGATCGTTGACAGAACTGTTTGAAGACTCACTGTTTGAATGTCCACTTCGTGTGCTTTAATTTTGTAACTTAAACAACTATTTCTAAGATGACAGTATGTAATTTGTCAACTAGTGACTTAGTGTTTAAAATTTTTTGAATTTTGTATTATTGCTTCCCTTTTTTGCTGTTTTGCTTTTTTTTCCTCTTCAAATAAATTTTTTTTAAAAAAAGAAGATCTAAGATATCAGAAAATGGAAAGATATATCTTGTTCTTGAGAAGGAAGAGCCAATAGTGAAAATGCCATTCTTCCAAAATTATTATACATGTGCTCACTTCAGCAGCAAATATACAAAATTGTTATACAGACTACAGTATCTAAATAGCAGCATATGTCATAGAGAAAACAATCCTAAACTCCATTTGAAACCAGAAGAGACCTAGCATTGAAAAAGCAATTTTGGACAACAAAGGCAAGTCAGGTGGCATCATAATCCCTGACCTGAAATCATACTACAGAACTACTGTGATTAAAAACAGCATGGGAGGGCCGGGGATTTAACTCAGCAGCACAAGCACCTGTCTGGAAATCATGAAATTGTACATTCAATCACTCATTCAAAAAAGAAAAAAAAAAAAAAAAGCACCTGAGGATCAATAGATAAGAAGATGCAGAAAAAACTTCAAAGACACTCAGCTACCTCATCTTTCACAAAGGAGCCAAACACCTTCACTGAAAGAAAAACAGCCTCTTTAATAAATGGTATTGGAGCATGGCATGGTGGCACAAGCATATAATCCCAGAACTCACAAGACTAAAGCAAGAGAATTGCCTGCACAGCATAGTGAGTTTAAGGCCATCCTGAACTACATAATAAGACCCTATCTCAAAAAAATAAATAAATAAATAAAAAATAAAAAAATAAACAGTGCTGGAAAAACTGGCTTTCCACATGACAAACATTAAAACTAGACCCATATCTTTTACCATGCACTAAAGTAAAATAGAAATGGATCAAATATATAAATTAAAACAAAAAATGTGCTGGGAGACAGAATAGGTAGAACTCCTGAAGATACTAGTGTAGGCAAAGACTTTACAAAGTTAAGTTGTTTATTGCACAGGAAATATCACAAAGAATCAACAATTGGAATCTCATCTTACTGAAAAGCTTCTGCACAGCAAGAGAAACCACCAACAGAGTGAACAGATAACCCACAGTATGGGCAAAAAAATTTTAATCACTGTTCCTCAGACAAAAGACTAATACCTAAAATATATAAACACTTAAAAAAATCAGAAATCAAAATCTAAAGGCCCGATCCACAAATGGGTATCTGAAATGAATAAACACTTCTCAGATGAAGTAGAAAAAGAAAATAAATATATGAAAAAATGTTCAACATCATTGGACATTTGAGAGATGCAAATTAAAACACTAAGATTAAAACACTAAGATTCCATCTCACCCCAGAAAGAATGGCTATCATCAAGAAATCAACCAAAAACAAATGCTGGCAAGACTATGGGGGAAAAGGAACCCTTCCCCACTGTTGGAGGGAGTGTAGACAGGTGCAATACCTGTGGAAATCAGTGTGGAGATTCCTCAGAAAACTAAAACTAGATTTCTTTTATATGACTACTTATCTGTGCCTGTAGTGTGAGAACTTCAGAAAGATACAATTACTCTGGTCCACTATTTGCCTGCTCTGTTTATTCAGCAGCATCAGTATTGTCAAAGGCAAATTAATTACTGCTCTGTTAAATTGTGTATGCTCTAACAAACAGGACCCAAATAGCATGGCAGATTGTGGTTTTTGTTCTTTTGAGATAGGGTCTCACTATGTAGCCCAGGCTAGCCTTGAACTCAATGGCTTCAGCTCCTCCTGCATCCCAAGTGCTGAGATTACAGGTATGTGCCATTATGTCTGGCTAAGATTGTGTTTTATTCAAGATTCTACTTAAAGCTTGGTTACAGGACCTTGGACCAGCAGCATTGCAGAATTTGGGGTCCCACCTCAGTTGTAGTTTAACAAGATCCCCAAGTTATTCTGTCATCTTTAAAGTTTCATAAACACAGCCTTATTATAATGCAGTAAGTAGAGGACTTTTTCATGATTATAGAGAGATATACCTCCAAGATCTTAGGTTAAAGGAAATAAAATTTTTCATAGAGAATTAAAAAAAAAACTCAAACTAGAGGTTTCATTTGACCCATTCTTCCCAAAAGAATGAAAAGCATCATATCACAGCAATATGTGCACATCCATGTTTATAGCAGCACAGTTCGCAATAGCTAAATCTTGGAAATAGCCCAAATGCTCATCAACTGATGAATGGATAAAGAAAATGTGGTGTGTTTATACAACGGAGTACTGTTCTGTCATAAAAGATAAGCTTACAACATTTCTAGAATATCCACCTTGAGACAACATTCTTAAGTGAAATGAATTGGACAGATTTAAATATTGCATTGTTTCTCTGGTGTGAGAAACCAAAAACATAAATAAGGACCAAAAGATATAACAGGTATTAGGTAACAGGAAGAAAATATTCCAATGAGAAGGTGAATAAGAGAGAAAAGAAGGGGAAAGGAAAAAGAAGAATAGAAAGAAAAAACGGCAACAAAGCTTTTGTAAATAAGGAAGGCAAGAGGAGTTGAAGAAAGGGGAAGGGAATGAGAAAAAAAAGAAGCACCAAGATCCATTATGTAGAGGTTCAAATTACCTGTGATGAATGTTATCATTATGTGTGTCTAAAATATACCAAAAATTTAATTTTAAAAAATTAACATATATAGAGATAGAATTGAATTAATTATATATATATATATATAATTTTTTTTGGAGACAGGGCATCACTATGTAGTTTAGGTTGGCCTCAAACTCCCAGTGATCCTCCTGGCTCAGGCTCCCAAATGCTAAGATTACAGGTGTGCAGCACCACGCCTAGCTATATTTTAAATTACTTTATATTGCATCTATATGCCTGACAGCAACATAATCTAGCTCTACTATACTTAAATAATCTTTTATATAAATCAACTTACACTACAGTTTTCAGGTGGAACTAGAAGTTGAGTAATCTCACCACCATGAACACAGAAGATGTGTTTCATTTCTCCAGAAAATATGTCCCAAATTATAACCGAAAAATCCACGCCTCCAGATATCAGGTATCTCTGGTCATAGCGAGCCGAGACCTGATGCGGATACAGCAAACATGTGACTTTGTTCCGATGACCACGAAGCGTTCTGTGAGGAGGCCAACCTGCAAATGAGGTTGGGATTTAAAAAAGAAGTCTTAAAAAGTTTCAACAAGAAAACATAAACATGAAATATCAGAAGAGCTATAAACTGTATCACAGAAAAGGCTTTTACTTTGATCTTCTAAAACTGCTGTGTCCAATGGAGTAGATACCAGCTCATAAGACTATGGAGCCCTCAAAGCAGAGCTAATCCAAGTTCATATGTGCTGTAAATGTCAAATATTCATGAGATTTTTAAGGAATTAGTTCAAAAAGAAATAATATAAAACATTTCACTAATAATTTCCACATTGATTACAAATCAAAATAATAGTTTTGCTAGCTTTGCTATATTGAGTTACATAGAATACATAGTATAGTTAATTTAATTATTGTTTTACTTTTGAATACGGCTATCAGAAAATTACATACATGGGTTACATTAGACTTCGAGTGGACAACAGTGCTATAGAAGATTATCAGTGTTACTGATAATATAGTTTCTTAGTAATCCACAGAAATAAGTAATAAAGCAATAAAACTATATATTTCTTTAATATATGCCATTTCAAGATACTTAACCAAACAAGCACTTCATATTTCATTTGCTCATTAAACTATAACTACCCTGATTTTACTTGCTAAAAACAAACAGAAAGGTGGGCATGGTGGCACATGCCTATAATCCCAGCACTTGGGAGGCTGAGGCAGAGGATTACTCCAAATTCATGGCCAACCTGGGCTACAAAGTGAGTTCAAGGTCAGCCTGAACTGCACAGTGAAGCCCTGTCTGAGAGACCCAAAAAAAAAAAAAACCCCAGCAGAGACATTTTCAATATTAGGATTCCAGAGTTCTCAAAGCACTTTAGACATGTAGATCTTTGATGTACCTCTTCTGAGCATGTGTTCCCCTTGCAACAGCTGAACTATGGCTGTCTGTGTGGCAGGAACAATAATTATGCTTCCGTCTTCACGGCCACAAACCAGTCGTCCGTGTGCTGGTATGTACACACTTGCAGTGACTTTCAGAGGCTCCTTACTATTGGGAATCACACTCAGCTGATCTATGATTCCAGCAGGACAAGGATTCAGCTTATCAAATGCCTCTTGCAAACTAATGGAAGTTGTCATTTTCAACCCTGTAGAGATTTGATTTTGTTTAAAAGAAAAACATTTATGCATGTTAAAAAAAATTTGAGACATTATAATGATGTTGATGGATTCAGTAATACACTAAAAAATCACTTTCCTCAAATATAATGATTAGAAAAAAGTTAGAGATGAATTTGTTATTCAATGACTAACATCTGAAATGTTAAATTAAAAGAATTAATCATCACACATGATTTACTATTACCTTCTTCACCTTCCTGTTTATCAGTTATGTCTGATATGTTCCAAATATTTAATCTTCCAGAAGAGTCACCCTGAATTAATAGTTTATGGAAATACTCCTTGCATCCATAGAAGAATCGAGTCACAGGAGGACAAACTAGCAACTGCCAAAAAAAAAAAAAATTTCAAATATCTTTAGATATATTTTTAAAATATTTCCTGCATTAATATTTTTTCAAATAAAGATGTGAGGTATTTTGCCTTAGGACCCAATTTTAAAAAGTGTTACTAGCATGATTCTTCATTATTTTAAATGTATAGCTTTAATATGTATGCCAACTAATATTCAAACTAGTACAATACTCAAAAAATAAAAACTGGGACTGGGGATTTAGCTTAGTGGCATAAGTGCTTGCCTGGAAAGCACGAAGTCCTGAGTTTGATCCCCAGTACTAAAAAATAAAAATAAAAAATAAAAACTATATTTATAATCTTTCTCTAAAATTAGCATTTATACTTTTTCTCTGCTTTATAAAAACTGGTTACTAGCCACAAGGCAATATATTTGCCTATTATTAAATATTAGTCAGGCATGCCTGTAATCACCTATAATCCCAGCACTTCGGAGGCTGAGGCAGGAGGATCACTACAGTTCAAGGGCAGCCTGGGCTATGTGGCAAGTTCAAGGTCAGCCTGGATTGCACAGCGAGACACGGTCTCTAAAAAAACTTTTTAAATTTAAAAAGTTACATAATTAGTTCAGAGACATATTATTCTTTACCAAAGAAAAATATCTCTCTACTTACAAAGTTAAAAAAAACAGTACTCACTAATCCTAGCTTTTTTGCTCCCTGCTACTTAATAACTAAAACTAGCAGCAAAATTAAGCTGCCAAGCTTACATACCTAGAGAACCTTATTTTTTTAATACATATATTTTTAACTAATAGTATCATATCTTATTTGGTTACATTTATACAACCAATCTTGATCTAGCCTGGTAGATTAGCTATGAACTATTAAGAAGAAAAACTATTTTAAGTGTTTTATGTCTATTTTCATTATGTAAATAAACTATTTTTCAGCTTAAAATCTTGTGTCTTGGGGGCCAGGAATTTAGCTCAGTGGCATAAGGCCTGCCTGGCAAGTATGAGGTCATGTGTTTGATCTCTGATACCGAAAAAACAAACAAACAAAAAAAAACCCTTGTGCCTTCAGTTAGATCACTTATTGGTCAACACTAAATAGTGGTAAATTTCTAAAATTAAATTTTAGAGTATTAATTCACAAACACTAAAATATTAAAGTGCAGAATCTTAGTCTGAAATATAATAGATTCTAGTGCTGATAATTATACATTACAAATAATCTAGCTACTGTGCTTCATGTTAGTTGTTTCATAAAGGGCACTCACCTCAACAAACTAGACACATTAACCAACTGCTTCACTTCTGTTTGTTTTCCTTTTTTAATAGTACCAGGGATTGAACCCAGAGCCTTCACACTGACCTACATCTTCAGGGCCCTCTCCTTTTATTTTATATTTGAGGCAGTGTCTCATTAAATCCCTAAAATGGCCAGGCTGGGCTCAAAATTGCAATCCTCCTGTTTCAGCCTCCCAGAGTGCCGGTATTACATACATGATCCACCACACCTGGCTAAATCTTGAAATTTTAATTGATAAACTATACATTTAATAAGAAATTGCTACAGCAGCTATGATAATATGCCACATTTCAACATACAAGTATTTTATACCACATAATATATATGTTTTAAGTTAAATTATTTTAAGGAGCTTATATTTATAGAATTTATAATCCTTTTTTTTTTTTTTTTTTTTTTGGGTACCGGGAATTGAACTCACGACCGCACACTTGCAAGGCAGGTACTTATGCCGCTGAGTTCAATCCCCAGCCCCAAGGAGCTTTTAAAGGAAAATGATATGCATGTTATTTTTTGTTTTGTTTCTATAAAATTTTGTTTTGTTTTGTTTTGAGTTTGAAGTTTGTTTGTTTTCTTAAGACAAGGCCTCACTAAGGAATTCATGCTACCCTTGAACTCACTATGCACTCCAGTCTGGCCTCAAACTCACAGTGATCCTCCTGCCTCAGCCCCCTAAGTGCTGGGATTACAGCCACTATGCACCACCACGTCTTTTTTTACACAAGTCAGTAGCTCTTTGTTCAACTGGAAGTGACTGCATAGGTTAGAGAGCAGTAAGCAGGAGTTTAAGAAGGTAAAAAGCAGATATGTTACAGAGATCCTAACTGTACCTTGAGAGATAAGTTCTCTATATTCCAAATATTCAAGAAAAACTCCCTTCTCTTCACCATCCCTCCCCATAAAGATGGGATGGAATGTTCAGAATGATAAAACTGGGAAGCCCAGGACATCAGCATGGGAAATTTGACTTCCAAAGCCAAAACATTTTTCTTACTGTTGACAGAATACAGAACTAAAAATTCAGTACTAGTACTGTTCTTGAAAATAATGGAATTTTATTTTATACTGAAACATACTTTTTCTGTACAAAAGATTTTTTTAGGGAAGTACTACACTAACCTGTTGAAGCAATAAACTACATGTTTTTAGGGAGACACTGCACTGACCTGTAAAAGTGATAAACTATTATATTAGTGAGCATCATTATGATAATCTTTGCCATTATGAAACTGTATGTAATGTTTTAACTACATGAGTATAAACTAGACTTACGATATCAATATGAATTTTACCAAAAAGTCAATCCCCATGTGTAACCAGCATAAGATCATTTGTACTCTTAAGGAAAAGTGAATGCCATTTTATACATCTAGTGTGTATTTTAAAATAAGAAAAGTTTAAAAATCTGCTTATAATTGACCCTATGAAAATGTCCTACAATATCTAACATAGGGCCTTGCATTGTATTGAATCTTTCAAGTGCTTAGCTACCAAAAGACATCAATTAAGACAACTGTGGAAAGTTTTCAATGCAACTATAAAATGGAAATGATACCTAAAGAATTTTACCTCTTTATCTTTCCAATCCAAGAGACTATGTTGTACTGGGGGTATTAAATTTTCAACTGCTTTCCCCACATCACTGCGGAAGGAATCACTAGCTGGAAGGCAACTGAAAACAGGGAAAATCAAACATTCACTTAAAACGCCGACATTAAATACTGCATCATTTCCTATGATAATGAGGTTTCTAGACAACACTCAAAAGAAAGGATTTTTTTACTTTTATCTACTTTTTGAAACAGTGTGGGGCTATGTAGCCCAGGCTGGCCTTCTACTCATAGTGATCTTCTTGCCTTAGCCTCCCCGGATCACAGGTGTATACCACCCTGCCCAGTGAATCTTGCTTTTAATTAAAGTTCTAACTTCTTATTTACCACGTACCTGGCAGGCAGTTTGTAAACGTAGCTTTGCCCATTTTCGGTCCAGATGATTACTTTATCTGCTGATACAAAATCACCTCCAGTCCAAGTCTGTCCATTTTCACTAGGACCAGAGCACAACAGGGAATAGTCTCCAGCGTCAAACACCTACAAGGAGTAAGAAGTTCACAGTCCACTCCATGCTGTTCACACAGACAGTGACTGCACAGTGACATTCAACTAAAACAATTAACTTCTAGAAATATACTGGACAGAACTCAAGCCATTAAAGCTTAACATCTCAGGCAAAGACATTCTGGAGCACAGCCACCTTTAAGAGAGAAAAAAGCAGTGGGACTCCCGCCATGTGCTCCATATCAGGCAAAAGAACAATGACAAGTGAAGCAGGTATATTCTCCTACTCAGGAATGGAAATGCTTGGCATTTATGTATAGGGAAGAAGTACTACATAAAGAATGGCAAGCATACCCATATGTACAGCAGCACAGTCCATAAAAGCTACATCTTGGAAGCAGAGTTGTTTTTTTTTTAATATGACATTTATACACGTGGAGTACTAGTCTGCCATAAAAAAGAATAAATGAGTCATTTTTGTTGGAAAATGAATGCATCTGGAGACCATAATGTTAAGTGAAGTAAATCAGATGCATAAGCTTAAATACCATATGGTTTCTCTTATATGAGAAGCCCAAAATAAAAAGAAAAAATAAAAGATAATAGGAAATAGAACATCTTTTGCAAAAAGAAGGGAGAGAGGGAGAAGGGAGTTAAAAAAAATAAAGATGAGTTATGTACATGTACCAACTCACATGTACCACAAACATGTACTAATAAACAATGAAAAGTGAATAGACAAGGAAATAAAAAGAGAATAAGTAAAAGGGGATAATCTAGAATGCAGATTTATTGCTCCTATTTTATTTCTATTTCAGGTAACACTTCCAACCATAAACTCTAACATCAAATTGTTTCCCTATTAACAAGGAAATTATCTTGCTTTATTTTATTTCATCAGTGTTCTACAATGTTTCAAATAGGAACTTAACAAGCTCCGTTTTATTATTTACTAATTCTTGCCTATAAAAGTAAAGTCACTGGGATCACCAGCAACAGAGGGTACTGACCTTACCTGGCTTTACTCTGCTAAGGCACCCTCAGGTTTGCAAAGTGCCTTTATTGTCACCATCTCACATGATCTTTAGAATCACTGCAGCAGAAAGGCAGGGAGGCTCTACTACATCTACTACTACATCCACAAATATTCAACTTGCAGAAAAGTTACTACCACTACTTACATTGTATAACTAAAACAGTAGCAAAAAATAGAAATTAAGATCAATGAAATAATGCTGCTGCTAAATCATTCCACAGAAATTTAAAAGAAGACAACTAAATATAGCCAAATCCCATCTCTTCATAAACATCAATATCACACATGAATTCTAAAAGGTGAAAAAGTCCTGCACCAAGCACTTCCTTAGGATCATCTTGGCAGCCTGATAAACCAATCTCTATAAACAGAGCTTCTTACTTAGGTAGTAATCTTACCCTCCAATACTTGGAGCACACAACCAAAAGTGATCTTTGTGTGAATGCACAAAAAGAGATACTTTGACAGTTCTGGCAATAAATTGGTTTGGATTCCTCCTCAAATATTGGTTCAGTATCCTGAAAAGAAAATGATTTGGAAAACTTCAGGAATAGCTTGATTGTCCATTAAAATCATCACACAATGATAAAGACACCAACATGAAATAAAATCATCATTTGATATGTTTATTTCCACCCCTCGGGTAAAAGCCAAGGCAGAAAAAAAAAAAAGAGAGAGAGAGCAAAACCATAATCACAAGATAGTATGGTATACAAGGTCTTTGTTGCAAAGTCACCCAGGTTGAAAATCCTGATGAGAATTTGTCATCACTCTGGCAATGATAGATGATAAAATTTTGCATTAATACCAATTTCTGTAGCTATATGTTTCTTAGTTTAAAATCAAACAAACAAAAAATACCTAGCCCAGGCTTGATGGTACAACCTGTTAATCCAGCGTGCGAGAGGCTAAGGGAGGGAGACCACTGTAAGTTAAAAGCGAGGCTGTGCTACAACAGTGAGTTCAAGGCTGGCTTGAATTACACAGTGAGCCCCTTCCAAATCTCAAAACTCATTTTAACAAATAATAATTTTTAAAAATCTAATCAACTCTTCTTGCTTCCCTTAAAATCAAAGCCTAAAATCTCCCTAGGAGAGCAGTAGCATCAATATTGTCACAAAATTGATCTGCAACTTTTCATTGATAAAAAAGAAACAAAGAATTCAGGTTCACAGAATTGAGATTAGAGGACTAAAACTGGTTTTACACACTTTTTCTTTTGCTTTATTTTTTTTCAGCAAACTACCTTTGAATTTTTAATTTAAAAGTAGTTGAAGAAGGAGCCAGGGATTTAGCTCAGTGGCGTAAGCACCTGCCTGGCAAGCACAAGGTCATGAGTTCAAGCTCCGATACGGAAAAAAAAAGAAGCAGTTGAAGAAAACTCCACCTCTTTTGTTTCTCTACTTCATAGTCTGTTTAACACGTTTCTCTCTTCCATAATCTGGATGAAGCAGCCTCCATCAAAAGTGAAAAATCAAGTTCACTCACATAGCATAATAATGGTGTGACCACAAACCAATTTTAAAAGAAAGCCCCTTCCTTCCCTATTAAAGAAAAGACATGGAAGGAGCATATCATTACTAAAACTCCAGACTACCTAAGCATAAAAACAGAGAAGTCACTCCCAGTCTTCATTGTCTCACCTGCATGCCACTTATTTCCGAGGTAACGATCCACACCTTCAAGATACCTGTGGCTGAAAGTGCAACCACTGTGTCCTCTAAACCGAGAAGGAATAAAAAGTGCAGTTATAAATAGAACATGCCTTCTTTCTCAATGTTAAGATGGTTTGCTTTAACAAAATTAAACCAGCATGTTTTATAATTAGAAGAAATATATAATTTCTTATTTCATAAAATATAAGCCAGATTTTGAAACATGTTAATAAAGACCATCGATAATTTGGAATTCAAGGAAAGTTATTTCAAATCACTTGATTTTTTTAAACCTTTTTTAACCAACAAATTTTTTGAGAATTTCAAATGCCCTTTATTAGTATGGTAACAAAGAATATTTTTTCCTCAAAATTCACAACTTTTCTTAGTTATCATGGATGAGCAAGTCCACTTCATTTCTCCAAGGCACTCATTCCCTCTTTCTCCACCTTCCAAATATTTTCTTGCACATTACACACTCCATAGACTGTTATCAGTCAAGATACAGTCACATGTGATATTAGTGTACATATATTTGTTGGTTTTCATGTCCAATTCCTGGCTCACAACCTCCTTTTGAAGGCAGGCTTCAAAAACTAGGATTTCTCTTCCTCAAAACAGGTAATATAAAGTCTCCTATCTTACCTAATAACAAATCACAAGAGCCCTATTTCTAAGAGATTCTGTTCCCTAATAACCCAAAAGTTTGGGGTTCAGAGTGTTTCTGGCCAGTTGAACACACAGAGGACCCTGGGAAGTGGCACACCCAAGGGGAGCTGTACGGTCCCTTCATAAATGCCCCTAACCCATAATGCCTTACCCTATGCATTGCTTTACCTGTATCCTTTATAATATCCTTAACTGATCAACACTAAGTATCTCGTCAAGCTCTGAAAATCACTAGAGCAAACTAACTGAACTTAAGGAAGAGGTAGTGAAGCATGTGATTTGTAGCTGATCAGGGAGAAGCACACATAAATTGAAACTGAGAGGTAGGGCTGGTCTTGGAGACTGAGTCCTCAGAATCTGACACTAAGTCCAGGTAAACAATATCAGGATTGAACTGAAATTGAGGGCACCTAGCTAGTGCCTGCAGAACTGATGGCTTGTGTGTTGGTAGGGTGAAATCCCCAAACCCTCTGATATAATACAACTTTCATTAAACTTAATCTCCTCCTTTTTCATTTGTACATATGAACTGGAAACACTAGCAAGTGACAAAACAAGACTCCAAAAATACACACGTGTACAGTTCTTCCCATCAAACCATTAAGGGTTATGACACATTCTCATCAGAAAATCAATCACTTACACTGACTGCTCACAGCTACTGTTTCAGCCCACAGAATGAAGATAATCTAACACTTTAGATCTTAGGATAGTGGGGTAGGGCACACCTGTAATCCCAGCACTAGGGAGAGTGAGGCAGGAGGATCATTGCAAATTCAAAACCTGCCTGACCTACCTAGTGAATTAAAGGCCAGCCTGAACTACATAGTGAGACGCTGTCTCAAGAAAAAAAAAATCAAGTGAATCAAAAGACCTTTATGAGGGAAAAGACAGATCATAAAATTTTGGAACAATTGCTTCTTAAATATAGAAATGTAATCAAAATTATTCATTTTGATACTTTACAGAACTTCAAAATAAATTAAACAATAAAGTATGGTGCTGGATTTCCTAAAGGGAATATTATACTGACCTTGGGTCCGATGGGATCGAATAATACTCATGGAGCTAATCCAGTCTGGTGATATCTTTGATACTAAGGAGTATAGTACCTCAAGGCTGGTCGCATCTACAACAAGGATTTCAGGGTAATGTCCATGGCATAAAAGCCTTCCTTCTCGCTGATTTCCAACAGAGAATTGGTAGAACTAAATTCATGTTAAAATGAGAAAGAATTTGAAATGTTTTTTAGACATTTGATTAATATACACTCATCAAGATTATTACACTATTTCTAAATTCTAATCCCCTCCAGTAATACTCTCAGATAGGTATTATAAAGTATACATTACAGGTTTCTAGTGCACATATATCAAGTTATGTTAATATTTAAGCATCTAACAAAAGCTTTGTTCCAATACAGCCTTCCTTTTAAATTGTTTTGGAGCAGATGGCCAGGCATGGTGGCACACATCTATAATCCCAGCATTCGGGAGGCTAAGGTAGGAGGATCACTGTGAGTTTGAAATTAGCCTGGGCTTCAAAGTGAGCTGAGGCCAGCCTGAACTGCATAGTGAGACCCTGGCTCAAAATAAGTAAATAAACAAACAAACAAGCAAATAGTTTTGGAGCAGAATTCACAATAATTCTTTTTAGTGCTCACTTTGGCAGCACATATACATAATAATTCTTTTTATCCCTACCTCTATAATCTAAAATGGAACTTTTAAGGAGTTGGGATATGGCTTAGTGGTAGAAAGCTTGACTAACATGAAAGAGCCTGAGTTTGATCCCAGCACTATAGGAGAAGATTAAAAGACTTCTGAATTAATTATTAAAATACCTGAATAAAATTAGCTTCAGAAATCAAAAGGGGAAGTTCAGATGGTTCAAAAAAACTGTATGAATTAGAAATGAATGTGAATAGGTAAGTATGGGCTTCTAATTATGTTATAGCCAAATAAAATTTAAAAGTAAAAAAAATGATTAATGTTTAAATATATTATACTCTGCCAAGTATGAGAGCACACACTTGTAATTCCAGCACTTGGGAGCCTGAGGCTGAGTTAAAGGCCAGCCTGGACTTTGTAGCAAGACCCTGTCTCAAAAAAAATTAATCAAAATCACATTCTGACTAAACTAAGTGCTTCTTTCAGACAAAAGTATGAAGCAACCATGTAAATGTAGTGTGCATTATACTTTATAGAAGGAAAGGAAGAACAAATACAACTGTGATTTCACATGATCAATGTGAAGAACTACTCAAGAGGATACAGCATTACATCAACCAAAGAACAGAGAAAGAATAACTACCAAGCCAGACAGCCATTCAAAAGCCCCATCTTTCCTCAGCCTCATAAAACTGATTAATTAGCGGACTACTTCTCTGTGAGGATTCTCAAAGGGTGAAGATGTCCCTACGCTACAAAATGAATCACATAAGGGCAAGCTAGGTAAAGGACAGAGAATAAGGTTATAACCATTCCACATAGGGGAGATAAATGGGAAATCCTGGGTCAAGGCTGTTTCCACATTCATTAGTTCTATTCTCAGAGCTTAACGCTGTGTGTCAAGGGATTGCAAAATCTTTTCTTAATTATGAAGCACCTGTATAAGAACAAATAAAACTTTGTACACACAGTATGAACATTGATCACGGAACACATTAACATGTACCAGGTAACTCCACTAAAAGTCCAGGTATGGGGTGATGAGGTACCTCATAAAATGCAGACTATCATAACGGCTGTACATCTGTACATTTCAAAAAACACAACATCCAAAGGAAGTTCCCAGGGACCAACGGGGGTCATATCTAATAAGGTGGCTTTAGCCAGGCTTGAGCTACATAAGGAAAGGATGTGTCAAAACGGAAAGGAAGGGTGTAGGGAAGCAAACTTTGTCAATGTTCATTCAACTGCAGCAGGAGAAACTTGTTCTACAAGTTTAGAGTTAGGAGGTCACTAAAGAACAACTCTCTCCTATGGAGCACACCAGTAATCCCTGCACTCACGAGGCTGAGGCAGGAGGACCACCAGAGTTCAAGGTCAGCCTGAACTACATAGAAAGACCCCAAAAACAAAAAAAAAACCCATTCAGAGGGCATTTGATTATAAATGTTTAACTAAACATCTCCCACTTCTTGAGTTAAAGTCATACTTCTAATCTCCTGAGCACTACTAATTCAGCTTCCAGGATACTTTGATTTTGCAAAGAAAGTGTCCTAAATGGAGAATTAAGTTTTCAAATGTTAAAAAGGAATGTCTCACCCATATGGTAAATTAATAAACTGGCATTCCCTTATGATTTTAGTAGGTACCAACATCTGTCTATCTTCTCTGTATGTGTAAAAACTTAAAATTAATTTTTAAAAATCCTTTGCGCATCTGTGCCTTCTAATTTGTTAGTGCAAGTTTCCTTTCTTCACAAACTATGTTATTAATTTGTTTTAAGGGAGGCAGTAGGATATAAGAGAAGGAGCACAGTCCCATCAGACAAACCAAGAAAGACTTACTGTGAGACCTGGGCAACTCATTTAACCTCTCTAGGTCGCAGCATCCTTTTATGCAAAATTGATACACTCCTATTTACTCTGTAAAGATGTTGGGGGACTGTACGAAATCTACTACACATGGCCCCTGACACTGCCATCTGGCATCTCCAGCAGAGGCCCAAAGCAACTAGTCTACCTGATCATGAATTTGACTCTCTAAAGCCATGTACTGCTGGGTTTGCTGGTGCATGCCTGTAATCTTGGCATTTAAGAAGCTGAGCCAGGAAGATCATTTTGAGTTTGAGCCCAACTTGAGCTACATGGAAAATTCAAGATCAGCCTGAATTACGCAGCAAGATCCTGTCTAAATAAATAAATAAATAAATAAGCAAACAAACATGAGCCAAAGCAACCTTTTTCTCTTCAGAGGCTGATTATCTTAGGTACTTTTTATGGTAATGGACAGCTGATTAACATGTGCTCTTATCAGGGTAACCAGGACAGACTAGGATTTTTCACATAGAAATACAGGCTCAATGTTTTAAAACATTTTTAATTACATACTCACAATAAACCATGCTGACTTGGTCAGAAATAGATACTAACCTGTATGCCAGTATGTGTGCAGGCTAATTTTGTAAATTCAATACATCTGCCATCACTCACATCCCAGAGGCACATCTCTCTGTAAAGCAAAATAATAGCTAATTTTGAATCTGATTTATAAAGTATTGATCAACTTTGTCACAGTACTTTAAAATTAATCTTCCATTAAAACTAAAGCCAGGCATGGTGGTGCATGCCTATAATCCTAGCACTCAGGAGCCCAAAGCAGAAGTATCACCCAGAGTTCAAGGCCAGCTAGGGCTACATAAGGACAGCCCAGCCTGAACTACATAGCAAGACCCTGTCTCAATAAACCACAGAAAAGGGCCAAATCTATTTACCATACACTGCTACTAGTTATAATGATATAAAGATATAAGACAAAAAAAGAAATCATAAACATCATATTACAATCCATAAAGACTTTATATCAATTAAAAATAATTTTAAAATGTAAAAATTTGGGGGGAAAAAGGGAAACCTGACCAAAAAAAAAAAAAATACTTACCCACTTTCAGATGCACTTACAATGTACTGTTTGTCACTAGAGGCACAAGCTTTAGACAAACAAGTGATTGAAGCTGTATGGCCAAACAACAGTGCTCGAGGATTAATCTAGAATGCAAACACATGCCAGTATAAGTACCAGATAAAAAAGTTAATTAAAACAACACTAAGATTCCATCTGATTCCAGAAAGAATGGCTATTATCAAGAAAACAACCAATAACAAATGCTGGTGAGGCTGTAGGGAAAGAGGAACTTCTCTGCTGTTGGTAGGAGTGGGGGCGGATGCAACAACTGTGAAAATCAGTGTGAAGATTCCTCAAAAATCAAAAACTAGAGGTTCCATCCAACCCATTCATTGCCAAATTTGGTATCTTCCCAAAATAATTAAAAGCACTGTATCGCAGCAATATATGTACATTCATATTTATGGCAGCACAGTTTGTAATAGCTAAATCTTGAAAACAACCCAAATGCCCATCAATTGATGAATGGATAAAGAAGATGTAGTATTTTTACAGAATGGAGTACTGCTCTGTCATAATGAAGGATAAAGAACAAAAAGCTTGAGACATTTCCAGCTAAATGGATACACCTTGAGACCACATTCTTAAGTGAAATAAATTGAACACATGTGTAAAAATCATGGCTTGAGAAACTGAAAGTGTAAATAAGGATGAAATGCGTAATAGATATTGGAAAATGGGAAGAAAAGATTCAAAAGGGCAGGGGAACAAGGAAGACGAATGGAGGAGGGAAAAGGAAGGAAGGATGGAAAGAAGGGACAAGGAAAAAGGAAGGAAAAAACAGAAACAAAGCTTTTGTAAACAATGAGGGGAAGAGGGGCTGGAGAGGAGGGGAATGAGGAAAAAAGCAGCAAGATATATCATGTACAGATATAAATTATCTATGATGAATGTTATCATTATCTGTATCTAAAATGTACCAACAAGAAAAATAAAATAAAATCTTTCCCTTACAGAAAATGTTAGGCTAAAAATGGCGGGGAGGCTGGGGATTTAGCTCAGTGGTATAAGTGCCTCCCTGGCAAGTATAAGGTCATGAGTTGAATCCCCAGTATGAAAAAAAAAAAAAGGAAAGAAAGAAAATGTTAGGCTCAGATGCTTTCACTGGTAAACTCCAGCAAACATTTAAGGAAGAAATGACTCCAATACTACACAAACTTCCAGAAAATAAAGGACAAGAGAACACTTCTAAATTTATTGTATGAGGCCAGCATATGATCTTGATTCCAAAACCAAAGAAATTTTAATAAAAGGAAAAAAAAGATTATTATAAAATATTACTCAAGTCTATCCCTCTCAAAGAACATTTCTAATAGAATTATAACAAATCGAATCTAACAATATCAAAACACATCATGATCAAGTGGGACCTATCCTGAGATATCAAAGTTAATTTATAATTTGAAAAGCAATATAATTCACTGTATTAGAACACTAGAGAAAACTGACATCCAAAGATACAGAAACAATATTTTATTTTTTTAAATTTTATTTAAAGAGGAAAAAAAGCAAAACAGAAAAAAGGGAAGAAACAATACAGAATTTCAAAAAAATAAACAGTAAGAAATCACTAGTTGATAAATTACATATTGTCTCCTTAGATATAGTTGTTCAAGTTACAAAATTAAAGTATACAAAGTGGACATTCAAACAGTGAGGCTACAAACAGTTCTGTTCAATGATCCAACAAAAACTTAGCAACATGGTTATCAATCCTACACACTTAAGCATACATGCAGTTATATCCTTTAGAGTGCTTTCTTTTCCTCCTTTTGCTTTTTAAGTCCATTACCTGTTTAGTTATATCATGTTTCAGCCTGCTCAGTACCATGCTGATTTGTTTTGTTGCTGTTATTTACTTTTTAAAAAAAAAATTTTTGAAGTAGTAAAATACCACAGAATAAGAAGGAACAAAGCCAATTGAGACAGTGTAGTGAAATTGGTACAGAACTTCACAGCAGGTAACATAACAGTAATAGGTACCATAGTATATCTCGTTTTCTTCACAATAGTTGTTCTTTCAATCAGGTATAGTAAAATCAAAGGAAATACAGAACATTATAGAACTTATCAAAACAGAATATTGAATAGAGCAATACCATTAATCAGAACAAAGCAAAACAGTGATAAAAAATATTTGCCCTCAAAGAGATGGTAGAAGGAAATCCCCCTTATTTGCTATATTGCATATAATCAACCTCGCAAGAGATGCTCAGATCTCTGGCTCCCATTTGCTAATGGGAGGGTGGGGGTTGAATCTCAACCCCCGTGCTGGTAGGCTCACAGCTGCTTACCAGGGAGGCGAGCTGGTTGCTTGGTTTCCCAGTATCCTAAGTTCCAACATGATGCGGATCTCAGGAGACACTGATGGTTCTCACCCTGGAGCAGCCGCGGCTTGCCAGGTCATAGCCACTTACCTGGGTGGCGAGCTCCAGAAACAATATTTTAAAAATTCAAAAAGCTTTATGATTAAAAAAAAATACACTAAGCAAATGAAGAACAAATGTATAACTCAACCTGATAAAAATCCTTTATGAAAAACCTAAAGCTAATATCACACTTCATGGTAACAGACTGAATGTATTCCTCCAGCGATGGGGAACACAGCAAGGATATATGTTCCTGCAATAATGAACAATGTACTAGAAGCCTGAACAATAAGGCAAGTAATTGTCTATGAATATGAAAATTAAAAAGGCAGAAAAAATTATGTATATGGTAAAGGAAGAAGTAAAACTACTTTTGTTCACAGACAACATAATCAGATATAAAGAAAATCCTAGGGTAACTAGAAAAAGTCTTCTAAAAGTAATAAATGAATATATCATTGTCACAGTATAGCAAGCCAAATAATCAAAAAGCAACTATATTTCTAAGTATTGATAATGAAAAATTGTAAAATAAAACTAACAAATATGGCTATGCTATCCACTGTCAGATGGAAGCATATACTTACAGAAATGTAACTGTTGTGATTTATATCTGGATGTCCCCTCAAAGCCTCATGTGCTATTATCAGTGTGTTATTCCACTGATCAGTTTATATGAAATGTGCTTTGGGAGGTGATGCCTGGTTGGAGGAGGTGAGTCACTGGAAGAATGGCCTGGAAGGGTGTGTCTCCCTCCCTTCTCACTTGGTGTCTCTCCCTGCTTGCAGCTGTGTCATGAACTATTTCCCCTCTGCTATGTGCCACCTGGCCCCTGATCCAGCCAACTATGGAAGGAAACCTCAACAAACGGTGAGTCTAAATAAATCTTTCCTCCTATAACTAGTAGGTCTCAGGTACTTTGTTGCAGCAATGAGGAAAACAATGAAGAAAGTAATTACATTCTGACCTTACTTTCATTAGTATAGCTAGCCAAAACATAAAAACTGGAACATAATATTTTTATACATTGACATGTTTCTTTAATGAACAAAATTTCATTCACTTATTAAACAGAGGTTTTCTAGGGCATTTACAAAGAAGAGATTTTAAGAAAGTGTTCTGAATGGCAAACAGGGGAAGATTGATTATGATAAAGACATCACCACCTGTACACTACTTTATGTGACCCAATCATATGTCCTCCCCATTCTTCCTCCATGCTCCCTTAGAACAAAAGAACAATGATCAGCAAAAACCTCGACAGTCTCAACCTCATTTCGGAATACTGCTTTCTATATTCCTAATCAAGATCTGGAAGTGCCCTAGGGATAGTTTCTGCTCACACTTTCTCAAAGAGGAGCTGGTTCTTCTACATTACAAGTAATGTAATAGCTAGAGAAAGAATAAGTTTCCTCTTTGCTCCTCATTCTCCCCTCCACAACTAATGGCTTTCCCCCTCTAATACAACCCTGAGCATTTTTGTATCTTACACCAATCACCATCTACCTTACTACATTCAGATATTCAGATCACTTCAAGATTCTGGCACTTGGCTCACTGTCTCAGTCTCCACTTCATCTGATATGTTAATTCCAGGTGATTTAATATCTTCAGACAACCTTGGAGCCACCAAACTTCCTCACTCCTTGCCCTCTTTATTTCTAGTGACCCCACTGTTAATATGTCCCACTGGTTATTGCCTTCCAGTTCCATGATCATTAATGAATGAACGCCTCTAGAATCTTATTCAAGTTTATCTCTTTCCCATCACTACCTCCTACCATTCTTATGCATTCTACCTATCTCTCAACTCCAACAATTTTTCACCCTCACAAAAAACTCCAATGGATCTCCACCCTGCCATTACTGCACTACCACTATCCCTCATCTTACCTACCTAATTTAACTATTGCCCTGCACACACATTCAAATCCTAAGTGCAGTCCCTCCCTTTGTTAGACCTGCCAAGAAAAACTCACACAAGTTAAATCTAGTTTTCAGATTGGCCTGGGCTTATACCCAAGAAACTAAAGATTTTTTGAAAAAAAAATACACTATCTGACACTTTCCATGTTCAGTTAATGACATCTAATAACAAGGGGCCTCTGAGTGCTACCCAGCAGCCCTTCCTCATTTCTCTATTCCATTCATACTCTCAAACCTCCCAGGTATTCACCACACAGCTTCTCTCTCCTCAAACTCCAGTAGCTCTTCCCCTAGCCTCATTTTCAACTGAGGACCTTAAATATTTTTCTGGAAAATCATCAACACTTGTCTATGTTTCTACAAAAAGAACAACAAACCTACCTGCAACTATACACTCAAGCTTCTCTATTATAGCAACTATCTATTGCTTTCATCCAGGAAAATTTCTCAATCTACCACTGGATTCCACCCCTTCATGTCTGTAAATTTCATTTCAACTGCTTCTCAAAAACCATCAATATTCTCAAAAATCATCAATATTCACTTTTGCAAGCCCCTTTAGTATACAAACAGCTAAAACACCATTGAAAAAAACAGAAACACCATTATCAAACAAAAGTCAAAACTTTATTTTGATAAATGCAGAAAATGCATTTGACAAAATCTGACAACTCTTCATAATAAAAAAAAGTCAACAAAGTACGAACAAAAGGGAATTAGCTCAACTGGTTAAAGGATATCTATGAAGGGAAAAAAGCATAGCTAACATCATATTTGAAATTCAAAGAGTAAATGCTTCCTCTCTAAAATCAGGAACAGAGCCAGATGTGGTGGCATTCTCCTGTAATCCCAGCACTGGGGAGGCTGAGGTAGAGGATCACTCCAAATTCAAGGCCAGCCTGGGTTACACAGTGAGTTCAAGACCAATCTGAACTGCAAAGTCAGATCTTGTCTCAAAAAAAAAAAAAATCAGGAACAAAACAAATACATCCACTTTAATAGGGTCTATTAACTATCACACTATGGGGGTGGGGGAAGGCATTCAGATTGGCAAGGAAGAAGTAAAAGTGTTAACTATCTAAGGATGACATTACCTTTATATAGAAACTCCCAGGGAGTCCACCATAACACTATTAGAACTAATAAACAAATAAACAAGGTTGCAACTTCAATGAACAAAAGTAAACTGTATTTTTATCACCAGTAATGAACAATCTGGAAACGATATAAATTGAATAACTCTAATTATTACTGATTTAAAACGTTAAATTATTACAAACAAATTTAAAGAAGTATAAAAAAATACCCTGAAAACTACAAAATATTGTTTTAAAAACTGCAGATCTAAACAAATGGAATTATATTCTACGTTCAAGTTAGAAAACTTAATATGACAGTATTTCCCTCAACTGATCCAGATTCAATATATTCCCTGTCAAAAAACCACTAGCTTCTTTGTAGAAACTGACAAGCTGATCTAAGGATGACATTGAGTGAAAATTCAAGTCATCATGGAAGAGTCAAAATAATCTTCAAGCACAAGAGTGTTAAAATTTGAATCTAAAATGGCCCTCAGTCAGAATGATGGCACATGCCTATAATTCCAGTACTTGAGAGGCCGATACAGAAGGACTGCTGCAAGTTCAAGGCCAGCCTGGGCTACAGAGAGAGAGACCTTGTCTCAAAAAAACCAAACATAACATAACATAACATAACATAACATAACATAACATAACATAACATGGCTTCCAAAGCCTCATGTGTTTGGAAGGTGACTGTATTATAGGAGTGCTAAAGCTCCCTGCTGTAAGAGGTGGGTCTGATTAAAAGAGCTGAGTCACAGGAGCATGTGACCTAGGATACACAGTACATATCTCTCCCTCCCAGGCTCATCTCTTGTCTCCCTGCTTCCTAACAACCAGAACAGGAGCCAGACCTTCCACCATGCCCTTCCTGCCTTTGAGCCAGCTGACTATGCACAGAAAACAGAAGCCAAAACAAACCTTTTCTCCTCTAATTTGTGGATGTTGGCTATTATGTCTCAGCAACAAGGAAAGTGACTAGGGCAGAGTCCAAACTAAACCATACACAGTTCCAATGTCGATATTTAACATAAAACAATGGTAATAAAGCATGGACATATAGAACAATGAAATAAAATTGAGAATTAATTTATAGACTCATGCAGCTATATTCAATTGGTTTTTCACAAGAATACCAGCACCACCCTAAACAGTCTTTGTAACAAATGGCACTGAAACATTTGGGAGGACACATGCAAGTGAATAAAGTCAGGGTTCTATGTTCTATCATATACAAAAATAAATAATATATAACAAAGATTTAAAGGTAAGAAGTAAAACTATACAACTATTAGGAAAAAATACAAAGAGAAATCTCCACAATCTTAAATTTGCAATTGTTTCTTAAACGTGACAACAAAATCACAACAAAGAGAAAAACTTCACAAAAAAGATAAACTTCATCAAATTAAGATTGTACTTCAAAGAAAAAATCAAAAAAGTTAAAAGATAACCCACAAATAGGATAAAATATCTATGAATCACGTAGCTGTTAAGGAATCTGTCTCCAAGATACATAGAGAATTCCAATATTTCAATTTTTTTTTTTTTTTTTTAGAAAAAGACAAACAGCCCAATTTGAAAATAACTAAAGGGAGCCAGGCACAGTGATGTACACCTACCAACCCAGCACTGGGAGGCTGAGGCAGGATTCAAGGCCATCCTGGGCTACTCAGTAAGCACAAGGCCAGCTCTAACTTTATAGTGACCAAAGAAACACAAAAAAAATTTTTACATAGTAAACATTAAGTTAATTGAAAAAAGCAAGTCATTAAAAAAAACTCACACACTGTGGTATATTATTACATATACGGTATGTCCAGAACAGTCACAGAAATAGACAGAAAATAAGTTATTAGGTGCATAAGGAGAATGGAAGACAGTTAAAGGCACAAGTGTATTTCTCAGGTGACAACAAATTCGAAAACTGATTGTGGTACACAGTTCTACAAACACACTGGAAAAACATAAAAGCATATAATTTGAAGGTGGTGAACTATATGAGACGTTAACTCTATCTCTATAAGGCTATTACCAAAAAAAGTATTTAAAAAAAAAAAACTTCTGACCCATATTCCGATGCTCTATACCACCTATCATTCTATTTCCTCTGTTCTCTTCTACAGAAAACTCCTGAGAATTGTTGTCAGAGATAGATGTTATAAATATAGAACGGAGAAAAGCAGAATAAACTCTATGTACTGTATTGGAATTAGAGGTATCAATGTGAATGTGTGCATGCCTATGCACAAGTGCATGCGTGTACATGTCTCCAATCCATATTCTACTAAATGTATCCACTGAGGAGCCTGGAAGAAAACTACATTGAATACTCTAGTGAAATAAGGAATGACAATAAATACACAGGATTTTAAAAATCAATACAATAAAACTTACCCTTTATAAAAAGTTTTGCCATTTCAAAGCATTTACTTAGAAAGTATCAATGTTTTAAACTGTTTTTAGTATCTTTTTGGAAATCTTGTGAAGAATGAGTCATAATCTTTCAAAATAGTCTAAATGTAACAAATATTAAACCATTTAGGGTGGATAAGAATTGCCAAAAGCCAGCTAATGAATAATGCAACCAATCTTTATACTATGGATTTTAATCAAAATATATGTTATTAACCCAAATTAACATTATTACTCAGTTGTAACTTTTTTTCCAGGGTTTGGGATCAAGCCCAGGGCCTTGCACATGCTAGGCTAGCTCTACAACTGAGCTACATCTCCAACCCCCCATGTTCAAATTTCTAATAAGTAGTGTCTTATCCTTAAATGTAAATAAGACATTTCAAATACTCACTTCCAGTTCTACTGAGAGATCCCAGAGACATATCTGTCCATCGTGGCATCCTGTTACAATTGTGGCCCCGTCATCCGTTAAAAGTACTGTTGAGATGCAATGTGTTGGTGCTTTGCGACCCCATAAAACAATGGGTAGGACAAGGCTGTTTCCTGCCATTGTGATTTCAAACCTGAAAATGTCATAAGAATAATTTCAGATATTACAATGTTTCCCACCAAAGCATGTTATACAACTTTATTATGAAGCCAATGTGTACAACTTAAAAATAAGCATATATACCTTGTAGTAAATTTTAGACACTAAAAAACTTTCCATTCCCATACAAAAATGAATGATGCATCATATCTGCTCCCAGACTCAGGTCTTTACTGTAGGCATTCACAATCTTTTAAATTTGTTAATGAATGGCCAATCATTTCAATATTAATATTTATTTAGTCTATGAAGTATTTTCATGTGTACAATTTCTTTTTTTGAAAGAAGGAAGTACCAGGGATTGAACTCATGACCTCACACTTGCCAGGCAGGCACAAATGCCACTGAGCTATATCACTGGCCCTATGATTTCTTTTTAAATCTGGAAATAATCTTTCAGGTTGGAAGGGTACAAAATGAGGCATAAGCATAGCAACCCTGAGACCCAAAATAAGCAAATGATAGAGCCAAAAGTAAAAATCTTTACTTTTTCAAGTCTTTTGCCTCCATGACTAAAACAAGCTAAATACAAAAACAGTTCTCAGAAAGTCCAGATGGTTCCACTACCACTAAATGAGATTATAAAGAACGTATATGGTACTGAGAAATCTTTTAAATAGTATGTGTATAGGGGCTGGGGATTTAGCTCTGTGGCATAAGCACCTGCCTGGCAAGCTCGAGGTCATGAGTTTGATCCCCAGTACCAAAAAAAAAAAGGTATGTGTATAAATACATAACAGAAATTAAGCTACATAATATTAATTATCAATTATGATATATAAATACGTAACATCAACCAACCATTGGCTAAGTATTATGAACACCCATATTTCATACACAGATATTGAGGCAGATTCACAAGGTGACAAGAGATGAGTTCGTATCACAGCCCAGGCAGCCTGACTCCAGTCTGTGGTCTTTCTCAATCTGCTGCGCTACTTGTGAAGAATGAGGTCTCCAGGCCTCGGTAAAGCTCGAAATAAGTAATAAATAGTAATGCTTAATAAGCAAAGCTCTAAACTGTTTCCCTGTGTGCTAAGCATTAAAAAGAGCATGGTTACTGAGAAACCCTTTCAACCAGATTTACTCCAGACCTAGTACATCTGAAGGTCATGAATGTCCTTTGTTGTAAGTGCTGAAACTTGGGAAAGAAATTCTTTTTAAACTCGTTTATCCAAAATAAGAACGTTGTTTTGGAAAGAGGATTTAAATTTGAGACAATACGCAATCAGCATGTGCTGTAGTGTACTTCTGGAAGGAGAGCAAAATGTAAGTGTTTTCTCATAAAACAAAATTAAAATTTATTTAAACAACATATAAATGTTCTAAACTATGTGGTTAAAGACCTAAATAGTTCAGAGAAAAGGCAGAGAGAAAGAAATGAAAGAATCATCAAAGAACGCTCCATAGAAAAGAGGACTGGAGGATATCAGATACTAGGAGGTCATACACATCCCAACACAGATGGTCAATCAAAAATGATCACTAAACAGAAAATAGGGCAGGTAAGAAAGTATGAAGGACATTGGAAACTTACTAAAAAACAATTTTTGTTGTATCTTTCTTGCTGTTATTCTTAGAATGTATATCTCTGATCAGTTTATTTTCCCAAAAGGGAAAACATTCAAAGAAAAAATGTGAAATATACAGCCTATCAATAAAACTCTATTTGTGTCTTGAAAGTTTCATAAATTACCATGACACTAACAATTATTTCCATATTCCTATTTTATATTAGAAAAGGAAGCTAAACTCTGAATCAGTTTTAACACATTTGGAACAGTGTGTTCCTGGCCATATGACATATCCAACAATGACATTCTGGAAAAGAAATCTGGAAGGAGTTCATTTTTCCATGGTGACAACCCTCAGCTTTAAATTAAAGAAGATTTCTCTCAAGTAACTAAGCAAGCTCAAAGCCCTGAACATAATCTGGTAAACTCTGGAAAGAACGGCAATACTTGACAACTCATACTGAGAGCATACTGGCCTACACCACGCAGCTGGGCATTGTGGCACATGCCTGTGATCCCAACACTTGAGAAGATGAGGCAGGAGGACTGTCATGAGTTCAAGTCCAATCTGAACTAACTGCAAGACCCTGTCTCCAAAAAAAAAAACAAACCTAGAATGGAAGTAGATGGATCTAGGATTAAGGAGTACAGTAGCTAACCCTAACCCTACATGCCTAAAAACATTTTTTTTCTTTAAGACCTTAAAAATCTACTGAAAGTGAAAAGTCTCCAGAAACACTAGTGAAATCACATGAAATAAAACTGTGTCTATAATAACAGTATAAGTCAAAGAAAGAATAAATAATACTACCAATTAAAAAAAAAAAAACTACGGATTAACTGGCAGCCAGTTAAAACAAGAAATGGGCAAATTAGCCAGGACCGAACCATTTAATTAGGCAGATCACAGGAATCTAAATTTGAATTTCTTTCAATTGAATAACTGATGAGCCAAGACACACTAAATTGGTACCACAAGGGAGTTTTGTAAAAGGCAACATAAATACAGGGCATGTAGTTTTTCAACCAGCATTTAACTAGTCTATTTATTTGTTAACAATGTGTTCTTTTCTTTCTTTCTTTTTTTTTTTTTTTTTTTTTTTGAGACACGGTTTTGCTACATAACCCAGCCTGGCCTTGAACTCAAGGCGATCTTCCTGCCTTAGCCTCCCAAGTGCCGGGATTTACAGGTATGTACCACAGTGCCCAGCAACAATTAATTATTAATGCTTCCAACATTATTACCTGACATTTGAAGTAAACTGCATCTAAGACTAGATGCTTCTAAAAACAGAACAGTACTAGCAAAATTCCATTTTCAATTATGTTTGTATCAAAATTTGGCTTAAAATTACACTTGGAGTCAGGCACTGTAGTGCATGACTGTAATCCCAGCATGTGGGAGGACTGGAGGATCAGTGTGAGTTCAAGGTTAGGCTGGGTTATATAATAAGTTCAGTTCAATGCCAGCCTGAAACTCTGTCTCAAAAAAAATATATATATAAAAAAAAAATATATATATATATATGATGTCTACTAAATAAAAATGTTTAAAATAAACCTCTTGAGTTAAGTAACAAGAGTTCTATATTTATCTTTCTCATTTTCACAATAATAAAGCAGTCTTTCATTATACCATCTCATTTATGAGGCGTACTGTTCTTATTAGAATCATTTTAAGTAAAAACTCAAATTATGGCCAGGTATGGAGCATACTCCTATAATCCCAGTACTTAGAAGGCTGAGGCAAGAGGATCACTGGGTGTTCAAGGACAGCCTGGAATACACAGTGTGTGAAGCTCTGTGTCAAAAAAAAAAAAAAAGAATTAAATCATAAAGAACAGGAGTCTTAAAGATAAAAATTCAGCCACCTGGAGACTTCCGAGAAGATGGCGGAGTGGTGAGCAACACAGAGAAAGAGCCTTTCCGAGGTTTAGTGTCCAGACACTGGAGTATAGCAACACAAGGAAGAGAAAAAAGAGGGAAATGGGTCCTCTGAATCCATGAAGAATCTAAAGTGAGACTTGAAGCCCACAGAGAGATAAGCAAGAATACAGCAAAGATAAGAAAACCAGGCCTGCCTCCCAGGCCCAGGGAGAAGAAGCCACTTCCTGGGGATCCTGCCACAGGCTCGGCTTGGAGAAGAAACCACACCCCCAGTGAACCAGCAGCAGTGAACTAGGAGGAGAAGAGGCCACATCCTCCAGTGAGCTCACCCTGGGGGGCCAGAGGAGAAGATGCCACAATCCTTGGTGAGCCAGCCACCCTGAGGGATAGGAGGCAATGCCCCAGGGAGCATCCATGGGCTGCCACGCAGCACTTCTCCACCACCCAGGGAGCCTGGGATCAGGGAACCATGGTGCCTGACCCAATACCCTGCACCACAGGGTGGGCAGCCAGTGTGAGAAGCACCCAGGACTCCGTGGGCAGCTGATTCAGTAGAGTGCAGGAAAGTGTCAAGACAAAGGAGCAAGGTGCAGTTACAGACCTCCACCCCACCCAGAATAGTCTATGTCCAGGAGACACAGACAAAAGAAATTTAGAGTCATACAAATTCCTTGAAATTTCCAAGAAAATAGCAACTGAAGAAACAACTTAGTGCTTATATTGTTTGGTTAATTTTGCAGGCCTATATCTCACCTAGAACAAGTGTAGGAGACATAAACATAGAAGAAATTAGATGCCACACACCTGAAATTTCTGATGGCAACTGGGGTGAAGAAACAACTTAGGGCTTATATTGTTTAACTTTGCATGCCTGTATCTGGACGTCTGAGCAACTACTTAAAGGATAACAATATGCAATATAGTAACTGTTGTTGATTTCCTACTTGTTTTTGAAATCTAAGATTGTTCTCATTGTTTTGTTTTATGCTCTTCAAAATAAAATAAAATTTTAAAATAAATTCATCCATATCTTAGTCATTTAATTTCAAGTATTTCCCTATTTCCCTTAAATTCAGCTATTTCTCTGTAGAAATAATAAAATTACACTTCATTCAATAATCAAAAAAATACTGAAGAAACACTAAACTTACAATAAGACCTGGCTCTTCTTTGTGATCTCAACACTGTCTCTCAAAGTCTGTTTCTCCATCTGTAAAGGATAGATAGTAATATCTCTTCTCAGAAAACTATAAAGACTAAGAGACCACATATGCAATGCAAGATCACAATGCCTAACACACTGCCAATGCTCAGTAACACTACTAACACACATGCATGTAAACACACAATTTGTTTGCTGGAAGACTGAGGTAGGAGTATCATCACAAGTCTGAGACCAGGCTGGGCAACTTAATAATTTAGCAAGACTGTTCCAAAATTAAAAACTGAAGAAGAACTGAGGGTGTAACTTAGTACAAAGGCTCTGGGTTCAATCCCTAGTACCAAAGGGAGGGGGACCCAAACATACTGTATCTTCTTAACATTCTGCTCACTGGTTTCTTCCAGCACTGTCAAGTAATATTCAGGAAAGGTAGAATTTTCCACAGGCCAACCAACATCTTTTAATGACTTTCTGTCACAACAGTGAAATACTGCTGTGTATGCTTATCAAACACAATTCAAATTATGCAAATGTGCAGTATGAAATGGCAATTATGAGAAATGTTACAAACTTCTATCTCAACACTAAAATGGTTTTCAAATTAAAATCTGATCTCATAACATTGATGTATGTGCACTAAGAGTAGCACTTGGCAAGTTTCTATTTTGCACTCATAACATAGTAGATTTAGGGTATTAACGAAAAAAATACAACAGACAATTCAATTACTCAGTGGGGCTTATACAGTATGCAGACAAACTTACCACAGAACATGAACAAAATCTCAAGACATGTGGAAACACAAAAGATGGGTTCCCTAACCTACACTTCACTGGGGCCAGCCTGCGCTCCATAGTGAGTTCAAGGCAAGCCTGGTCTACATAGCAAGACCCCGTCTCAAAAAAAACAAAGCAAAATGAAAGCATATTCTAGCTTTAATTCAGTGGAGAAGAAAATCTGCAGGTTAAAAGCCCATTGAAGCTATTACAATCTTATGGTCCCTAAAATTTGTACAAATCTCACCACCTACTTCTGGTAATAGCTATCTCTCTATGCTGTTTTGTGATCGTTGTCATCATCGTTGTTGTCACCCTCATGGTTCTTTTCTTTCAGTAGTGTGGAATGAACCCAGAGTCTTGCACAGGACAGGCAAATGATCTATCTACCACTGAGGAGTGTGTAGCCTGGCCCATAGCCTGATTGCTCTGTAAGCTCCATAAGAACATGAATTACAATCCATATATTCACCACCACAGTGATGCTTAACATAGTGCTTAACACAGTGTTGGTGACACAGGACATCTTTAATAAATCCACTACAAAGTACAAAGCTTATTAGTAGTAAGAATAGTACAAATGCTAACAATAATATGGATATGAAAGCTATTTTAGAGATAGAAATTGGTTTTTCAACATACCAAATTGATAAGGATTCCACACGACTTTTGATACAAGTTTTATACAAAGGTACTCTGATGATGAAAAGAAAAGGCATTTTAAATACTAAAAGTTTTCTAAGTAAAAGATGAGCACTACAACTATTATGATACCAATACACATGGGAGTCATCAATAAATTCAAATTCTAATACATAAGATGAAATTATTTTATATTTAACTAGAATTAACTAACTATAGGCTTTGGGAAGGGAGAAAATACTACAAAGTTTTACCCAATCTTCAGCTGAAGCAAACTGTAAAGAGATTTAATGGTCCAGTAACTAGCTATCTAAACCCAGAAGTGATATGCTAACTCCATTTCAGATACACTACTTGAAAGGTTGAATTAACACAGAGAAATCAAATGTGATGCTACTGTAATAAACCTGGGTGCACAGTGACAAGAAGCTCACCCAAGATGCTGAAGATCTGAAAGAAAATGAAAAATCAGAGACATTACAGAAGAATAATAAATTACAGAGGCTGGTAAAATATGTAAGTTCACAGGCAAGGAGACTATTCCTTTCCAAACTAAATGATAAGGAAAGAGGAAAGAGAAGAGCACAGGGGTGAGGAGAAAAGAAAATGACTGCATTAGTGAAACTAAACAGGAAAAGAGGCATAATTTAGTCCTAAAGAAATTATAACTCAAAAAATATACACCACAATGAACACCACAGAGCTCAACAATAAGCTTTCCACATGAACAGCAAGAGCACAGCAAGTCTTTGCCAAAGCAAGTCATTCCAAAGTAGAGGAAATGTGGGTCTACCTCCTGCAGTTTGCTTTCTTTATGTTTAATCATTTGAAAAAAAAGACTTTAATAATTGACAAAAAAAAATCTGGCTTCCCAATCTAGAATAAACCTCACTGTCACCTTGTAGGCTTTTTATTTTGGTGGGCATTTATATCCATTAGCAGTCTCTCAAGACTCGCTCAGAGACACACAGTTCTCACTCCTATAAAACTCTTGTCACTATTCTATACTGTCTTTACCACCAAATCCCATTTACAAGAAAACTTCATTTTCCAGGCAATCTAGTTAATCAAGAATTTACCAAAACACATTACTTAGTAAAAGATAAGCACAACTACAGTGCTTCCAGATAAAATTATATGATGTCTGGGAGTGGCACTTGAGAGCGGGGAGGGATGAAGATGAAAAGGGTTCTCCATCAGGAGTGAAGGACTCACAGGTGTGGGCTGTCAGCACACACTAAGGATTCCCTCAGCCATAAACAGATGGTTGGGCAAGCTCTTGTCCTTTCATCATGGGACATCTCACATCCAAAGGCCCAGCTACCATCATCCTAGGCACAGAACTGCCCCAGAGTCAGTTGAGACTCCTTTGAGCCTCATCACTACACAACTTCTACTCTTGTACCGATCTGTTTCCTTTCCCTAAGAGCTGTCCCCAGGAGTTCACCTTAATACATCTGAGTACTAATTTCCATCACAGTCTGCTAGCCAGGGAACCCAACGTGGAAATAAGTATTGAAACTCTTCTTAGTACAAAAGTGACCATGAAATTATTCTTTCTATTTATGTATATTTAAGAATTTATGTAATTTTTAAAGGGTACATGGAAAAATCAACATCCATCATTTGAGGATGAATTACATGAATTACCAATAAAGCCATAAAATGGACCACTGCAGTATATAAAACAATCTCCAAAATATATAGTGGGTATGCACACACACACACACACACACACACATACAGGAGTACAGGTGCCCAGGAGCACACCTAAAATAATTCTAAAAATAAAAAATAATAATAATGACCAACTCTGAAAGGAGCAAAAAAGGAAAAGGAAGAGACTGGGTTGAAAGGAAGTCCTAATTTTCAACATGAATTTTTGGGCCTTGTTGGGTTTTTCCCCCCAACTTTGTGTTTTTAATTAAAATATACCCAATAAATAAAGTGACTATAAGTTTATTTTGTTTTAAAAGTATACAAATGCATATAACATAGGGATTTCTTTTTGGTTTGCTGGGGTTGGAGGGGGTTGTTTTGTTTGCAGCACTAGGGGGGCGGGTAGAATCCAAGGCCTTGCCATACTAGTTAAGCACTGTATCACTGAGCTACATCTCATCCCTAGGGTTCTCCAAATACAATTAACTTTAACAGGGATTAGCTTTAGCCCTTCCTCTTCAAATGCTAGGTCCTGTGTTGTAAATATCCTGTCCCGTTCACTAGTCCTGCAACAGTTTCATTAAACCTTCCAAAAGCTTGATTCTGTATGCACTTATTTGTTTATGAATGAGTCTATTTCAAACTAGTCTGTGCTCCTCAGGAATAAAATCATTATACAATAACTGAAGTAAAGAAACAAATCCATGAGGCTACAGAGAAAATCAGATCAGAAATAATCTCTCGGGTATAGAAGGAACTGTCAGCATTTATAAAGCAATTTCTCAGCAAATCCAGAGTAGAAATAGATTTTAAAAATAGATAACGATACAAAGAAAATGGAAACAGTGAGTAATCAATATAGGAAAGAAAGAGAACACATGAAATAGATTCAAACAGCTACCCAGGAAATCAGAAATTCCACTGAAAACTAACAAAACTGCTTGAATGATACTGAAGACAGACTTTCAGATCTTGAAGACAGGATCTCAGCTAGTAATCATGAAAGGAAAGGTCTGAAAATAAAAAAAGATCAGGAAATAATTCAACAACTGAAAAAAGAAGCAAAGAAAAATAATATAAGAATAATTGGTGTCAATGAAAAAGCAGATAACAACAACAACAAAAAAAAACTATCTGCAGAAGTAACAGCAGAAAATTTCCCAAGTATGGGAAAAGACTCTGACATACAGATAAGTGAGGCATACAGAGATCCAATTAGCCACAACCAACATGAATCTACACTCAGACATATAATAATCAAGATCCCAGAAACTCAGCACAAGAACAGAGAATTAAAAGCAGCTGAAGAAAAGAAGCACATGACCTATAAAAGAAAGCCCACTGGGATAGAAGCAGACTTCTCAACACAAATCCTCAAGTCAAGAAGAGCTTAGGGTGGAGTATTTCACATCCTGAAAGAAAACAACTTCCAACCCAGATGGATGTATACTGCAAAAATATCTTTCAAAATTAATAGAGAAATAAGATACTTCCATGACAAACAACTGAAGAAATTCATAACCACCAAATCAACACTACAAAGGGTACTGAAAGACATTCTAAACAGAGACAAAAATGACCACAATTCCAAGAATAACAACAGAAAGAAATTGCCAAATGGGGCAAGTTATTAAACAGAGGGGGAAAGTAGGGAACCAACAGCAAGAAAATAACATGACAAAGACAAGCCAATACATATCAGTTATTACCATTAATGTAAATGGTCTCAATTCATCAATCAGAACAAACACACTGGCAGAATGGCTCAAGAAACAAGATTTAACAATATGCTGTATACAAGAAACACATTTAACTTAAAAAAAAATTCATACACTAAAAGTAAAATGATGAAAACAATACGCCATGTAACAGGAGCCCAGAAAAAAGTCAGTGTAGATAGTCTGTTTGCAGACAATGTGAACTTCAAATCAAGAATGATCAAAAGAGATAAAGAAGGTAACTATATACTCATTAGGAGGAATATTCAAGAGGAAGAGGTAACAATCATAAACAAATATGCACTAAATATGGGAGCACCCAACTATGTAAGACAAATACTAATAGACATAAAAACTCTACAGAAAAAAATGGAATATATATGGTCTTTACCTCAATCTGATAAAAGTCATCTAGAACAAATCAATATTCAACATCATACTAGATGAACAAAAACTGAAACCTTTCAACCAAAAATCAGGAATAAGACAAGGATGTCCACTATCACCACTCCTTTTCAATATAGTTCTGGAAACATCAGCCAGAGCAATTAGACAAGAGATAGAAACAAAAGGAGTATGGATAGAAAAGGGAGAAGTTTAACAAGCATTATTCATGGATGACATGATACTCTACATAGAAGACCCCAGAAATTCCACCAAAAGACTCTTAGAATTCCTAACCAAATTCAGAGAACCAACTCTTCAATTCACTGATTCTTTGTGTTTTTTTTTAAGTCTCCAGTGTGTTAATTTCTGCTCTTATCTTTATAATTTCCTCCCTTGTATATGCTTTTGGCTTAGGCTGCTTTTCTTTTTCTAGAAGTGGGAGGTTTACCATTAAGTTGTTTATATGGGCTTGCTCTGTTTTCCTGATATGGGTATTTACTGCTATAAATTTCCCTTTTAAGATTGCTTTCATTGTGCCCCATAAGTTCCGATATGTTGTATTGTAGTTATCATTCAACTGTAAAAAACATCTAATCTCTTCTTTAACTTCATCTCTGATCCACTGGTTGTTCAATAGGGTGCTATTTAATTTCTATGTGTTTATGAAGTTCTTATGCTTTCTTTTGCATGAATTTCCAATTTCATTGCACTGTGATCTGACAGTATGAATGGGATGATTTGAATTCCTTTGTATTTCTATGAGCCAGTATATGGACTATCTTGGAGAATGTCTCATGTACAGCTGAGATGTTGTGGGGTGGAAGACTCTATAAACATCTATTAAGTCCATTTGCTCAAAAGTTTGATTTAGTTCTATTTCATTATTGATTTTTTTGTCTAGTTAATCTGTTTTTTTGTGACAGTGGAGTAGTGAGGTCTCTCAATACAATTGTATTGGGGCTTATTTGATTTTTCATGTCTGCATAATCAAATTCAGTATCACAGCTGGATACAAAGTCGCCATTCAAAAATCAATAGTAAATTCATAAACTAGTGATTTCTTAGTGAGTTTTTTCTCTTTTTCCTTTTTTTTCTTTCTTTTAGAATTCTGTATTGTTGCTACCCTTTTTTCTGTTTTGCTTTTTTTCTTCTCTTTAAATAAAATTTTAAAAATGTATAATTGCTATTGTAAAAAAAGAAGAAATAGGAAGTGCTATAAAAGATATAACTGCATGTATATTTAAGTGTGTAGGATTGATAAACACATTTCTAAGTTCTTGTTGGATTGTTGAACACATCTGTTTGCAGTCTCACTGCTTGAGTGTCTACTTTGTGTGCTTTAATTTTGTAACTTGAACAACTATATCTAAAAGAACAATATGTAATTTATCAAGTAGTGATTTCTTACTGTATCTTTTTTTGAAATTCTGTAATATTTCTATCCTTTTTCTGTTTTTTTTCTCTTTAAAAAAAAAAGTCAATAGTATTCCTGTACACAAACAACAAACTCATTGAGAAAGAAACTAGGGAAACCACACTCTTGACAATAGCATCCAAAAAAAAATGAAATACTTAGGAATCAATCTAACAAAGGAAATAAAAGGTCTATACATTGAAAAGTCCAGCACTCTGAAAAAAAGATCAAAGAAGGTATCAGAAAATGAAAGATATCTCTTACTCATAGATAGGAACAACCATCATAGTGAAAATGGCCATACTCCCAAAATTGTTATGGAGATTTAACACAATCCCAATAAAAACACAATTAACAAACCTCACAAAACTATAGAAAACATTCCTAAAACTCATGTGGAAACAGATGAGACCTAGAGTAACAAAGGAAATCCTGGGCAACAAAGGTAAGGCAGGAAGCATCACAATCTCTGACTGAAATTATACTACAACACTACTGATAAAATCAGCATGGTACTGGCAAAAGAACAGATCTGAGGACCAGTGGAACAGATTAGAAGATGCATACAACTACAAACACATTCAACCACCTTATCTTTGACAAAGGAGCCAAACATGTTTGCCGGAAAAAGAGCCTCTTTAAAAAATGGTGCTAGAAAAATTGGCTCTATCACCATGTCTATCACCATGCACTAAACTAAAGTTAAAATGGGTCAAAGATCTAAATATTAAAACAGAAACACTAAATGTACTGGAAGAGAAGGGAGGTAGAAATCTTGAAGACATAGGGGCAGGCATAGAGTTTATGAACAAAAACCAAATTGCATGGAAAGTACTTCAAAGAATCAACAATTGGAATCTTATTAAAAAGTTTTGCACATCAAAAGAAAAGAAAACCCACCGAGTGGGAAAAAATTTCAGCCAATTGTCATTCAGACAAAGGACTTCTATCTGGAGCATATAAAGAATTAAAAAGCATCAGGCCCCCCAAATTCAAAAAAGCAATCCAAAAATGGACATCTGAGATAAATGCACACTTCTCAGATGAAAAAATACAAATGGCAAATAAATACATGAAAAAATATACAACATCATTTGTCAATTGAGAAATGCAAATTAAAACAACACTGAGATTCCATCTCATCCCAGAAAAAATGGCTATCATGAAGAAATCAACCAATAACAAATGTTGGCAGGGTTGTGGGGGAAAAGGAACTTTTCTCCACTGTTGGTGGGAGTGGAGACTGCTACAATCATTGTGGAGATCAGTGTGGAAATTTCTCAAAAAACTAGGATTAGAGGTGCCATTTGACCCAGCTATTATGGGTATCTTCCCAGAAGAATTAAAAACATCAGACCACAGCAATATATGTGCACCCATGTTTATAGCAACACAATTTGTAATAGCTAAATCTTAGAAGCCCAAATGCCCATCAACTGAGGAAAGGAAAAAAGATTTAGTGTTTTTTATACAATACAGTACTGATCAAACAATATAAGCACAATACAGTACTCAGCTATAAAGAAGGATAAACTCAAGGCTTTCATAGGTAAATGGACACAACTAGAGATCATACTCATAAGAGAAATAAATCAAACTCACAAGTATGAACATCATACTGTCTCCCTCATTTAAGAAACTGAAAGAGTAAATAAAATCCAAAATCTACAGTAGATATTGTGAAAGGGAAAGAAATTATGCAAAAAGAAAGAAAAACCTGGATGGGTGAAAAGAAGGGGGAAAATATATATATATATATATATATATATATACACACACACACACACACACACACATAAGATAGCTATACTATTGATTTCTTTTAATCCACACAAAAAAAAAAACAGTTTGTGCTTATATTGTTTGATCAATTATGCAGGCCTATATTTTGAAATCTGACCAACTACTTTGAGGATGACAATACTGGATACACATAGATTAACCATCGTTAATTTCCTATTATCTTGTTTTGAAATTCTGTACCATTTAGGGGGTGATTTTTTCTCCCCTTGGTCTTTCTGAGACAGGGTTTCACTATGCAGTTCAGGCTGGCCTTGGACTCACTTTGTAACCCCAATTGTCCTCTAACTCACAGCAATCCTCCTGCCTCAACCTCCCAAGTGCTGAGATTACAGGCATGAGCCACCACGCCTGGCTATACCATTGTTATTATTGTTCGCTATACCATTGTTATTATTGTTCTTTTTCTCTTTAAAAAAAAGAAAGAAAATGCAGAATGAACAGTGATAACAGGATACTACATTTATTTCTTATTGCTGAAATAGCTCTGAGCATATGAGCTACAGGTTTTGAAGAACTATAGAGCTATCTGGTCAAAATTACAACATGATTTTAAAAGTGACTCATAGATTTTGGGAATATAAATCATATTTTAAATTTCTGCAGCTGCCTTTAGGTTACCTGACTTCTCCCACTCAGGGTCTATCTATCCATCATCAATTTGCATCAACTTCAATGGCTAAAATCAAACTATTCCTACCAGGCCCTTAAATTTTAGAGGAAAGAGATTTCATTTGGAAGAACAAACTTCAAATTTTTCTTTCTTGCCTCTCATCCCTCCCCCACATATCCATTCATTTCTACTTCTTTTGCTCATATTGCCATCAAAATTACAAACCGACCCAGCTATACATCTCCTAAGTATATTCCTAAAAGAGTTAGGTGATACACACATACCCATGTTTTTTGGTTTGGTTTGGTTTGGTTTGGTTTGGTTTGGTTTGGTTTGGTTTTACAACAGAGTCTCATTATGCAGTTCAGGCTGTTCCTGAACTCACTATGTAGCCCAGGTTGATCCTGAACTCCCAGCAATCCTCCTGCCTCAACCTCCCAGGTGCTGGATTTATAGGCATGCACCACCTCACCCAGAAAATACCTATGTTGATAGGGGTGTAATTCATAATAGCCAAGTCTGAAATCAGCTTAAGATGCCTATCAAAGACAAATGGATAAAGAAAACATGACATATACGCACAATAGGACATTTTTCAGACATAAAGAAAGAAATGTTATTTGCAAGAAAATTGATGCAATTTGAAACCATAATGTTAAGTGAAATACATCAGACACAAAAGTTAAATATTGCATGGTTTCTCTTATATGAAAAACCTAAAATATAAATAAATGAGTAAAATAAATAGATGGTAGGAAACTAAAAGGCGGACTTTTTGGAGACTGGAAAGGGGGTAGTGAAGGGGACAGAGAGTAGGAGAAAAAAAGAATCAAAGTGCTCAACGTATCTTATATACATGTACCAATTTACCAAAATGAATACAACTATTATGCATTACACTAATAAAAAATAATACAAGCCGGGCATGGTGGTACATGCCTGTAATCCCAGCACTCAGGAGGCTGAGACAGGAGGATCGTTGTAAACTCGAGACCAGCCTAGGCTACAAAGTAAGCTCAAGGCCAGCCTGAATTGCATAGTGACACTCTGACTCAAAAAGAGACAAAAAAAAAAAAAAAAAACAAGTGTGAGGCTGGAGGATAAAATTGTCATAGTACAAGGGCCTCCCACTTACTGTCCATAAACCTTGAAGAAACAACCTTTCTCCCAGTCAGAGTTCTAATTGATGGCATAATCTTCCTGCTCATAGACTATAGAAAGTGCTGTGCTCTTCTTATCTTACAAACTATATTTGAGAAGGTGTCAAATCCCCTCCCCAGTGCTAAGCCTAATGTCAAGTTTTAACCTTTTTACTTTACCTGCAAGCAGCACTGAACATAGTTCATTCTCTCCTTGAAACATTTCTTTACTTAGCCTCTTCCTTTTCTTTTTTTTTTTTTTTTTTTTGGACATAAGGTCTTTCTAAAAAAAAAAAATCATTAAATTTCCCAGATTGGAATCAAACTTGCAGTCCTGGCTCAGCTTTCCAGGGTGCTGGAATTTTTACACATGAACCACCATGGCTGGCTCTTTTCTTTCTTTTCCTCTGACTTTTAAATGTTCACATACTTGGACTTCTCTGGCAACACTCCCTGTTCCCCCAGTGATCTCACCTCCTAGCTTTAAATTCCATCTATACATGAACAGTTACTCCAATTTACAGCTCGGCACTCTCCTCTGAATGTCAGACTCACATATATCCCTGCTGACTCAACATCACTTTTGCATAGATAATAAGCTTCTCAAACTATACAGGTCCAAAAGTGACACCTGGTCTTCTCCCCAGACTTGTCCCTCCACTTCCACATCAGTTAATGGCAATTCCATTTTCGCAGCTCTAAGACCAAAATCCCAGAGGCATCTGTAACTCCTCTCTCATGCACACATCCCACATCCCAAACTGCTGAAGGCTGACTATACCTTCAAAGCATATTACACAACCTGCCAAGTGTGGCAGCCTACATTAGTAATCTCAGCATTCAGGCAACTGAGGCAGGAGGATCACCATGAGTTCAAGGCCAGCCTATACTACATAGTGAGATCCTGTCTCAAAAAAGAAAACAATTTTATCATCTGTCTCTCCTACTATAATGTGAGTACTATGAAGATAAAACTTGGTGTTTGCTTTGTTTATTATATTCACAGTGCTGCCACATAGGAGACACCCAAATACTTGTTCAGTGAACAAATTAAAAAATGAAATGTTTGGCTTGACCTCAGAAAAAAGTTATACCTTAATTTTGCTTTGGATTTTTCAGAGAAGTTTATCAATTAATTTTTCCATACCAATGTCATCAATTAGGATATATCTCCTTAATAAAATCCTCATTAACATGTTACTTTTTTTTACTTTTGACTATTTTCCTGCTTCTGTTATTCTATATGCGACACATACACAGGAAAACATATCTTAGGACCTTTAAAGCAAATTATCTGACATAATTAGTATACTAAAGCCTCTTAATGAATTATAAGTTAGTGCTTTTCAGTAAATAAACTGATAATTTATTAATGTAAATTTTTCACTCCCATTAATGATAATTATATTATTTGTATTTGAAATGGTTAGGAAAAAAAAATTCCCTAAAGAAGGCAGGCAAATAAACCCCCCCACCCCAGGGACCAGTTCATCTATTTTTTTTTTCAAATCTGTTTTATTTCAAAGAGAAAAAAAATTCAAAACACATCAAATAAACTTGAATGAGGAAACAGAAAGTAACTGGCTCACTCTCTCACTATTACCACTGAAAATATTATCAACATTTGAAGAGAAATATGTGTCATTAAACGCTAAGAAAGTAGCTTCAATGAGATGCATGGGACATAAATTATAATGGCTAAGCTGAATGGAAGACAGTGGTTTAAAAGTCATGTATAAACAAAAATTTTCCAGTTTAAAAGTGTCCACAGAAGTGGGGAGTGGTGGCTCACACCTGTAATCCCAGCACTCAGGAGGCTGAGGCAGGAGGATCGCTGAAAGTTCAAGACCAGCCTGGGCTACAAAGTGAGCTCAAGGTCAGCCTGAACTGCATAGTGAGACTCTTGTCTCAAAAAAGACAAAAAATTAATTAATTAATTAATTATTTTTAAAAAGTGTCCACAGAATAACCCTTAGCAATTCTGAAATTTTCTCTGCCCTTACCGGGGCAGTACTGCAACATTTTATGATTCATCATTTTATGGCTCCCACTAATCCAATAACTATAAGAAAAAAAAGAAAAAAACTGTGATTTTTGTAAAAGATACATAATTTTATTTAAAATAGTTAATATTTTTATGCACTACATAGCATACTTACTCTTTAAAGGAAAAAATAAAAATTCTACCTGGTAGCTAGGCATGGTAGTGGACACAATCATTTGGGAAGCTGAGGCAGGAAGATCACAGAGAGTTCAAGACCAGTGTGGGCTACAAAGTGAGTTCAAGGACAGTCTGAACTACAAAGGAGATTCTGTCTCAAAAAACCCCACCCCTACTTGGATCATAAGGATTCCTGAATACAATCATTAAGCAGATTTTCTCCTTCCAACAAAATCTTCGCGTCAACCAAATAACTTTAAATATTAGACAAATAAACCTGGGGAGGACATTTAACATTTAAATAACTTTAAATATTAGACAAATAAATATTAGACAATAATTGGGAACATAAGGAGAACTCTTGTTTATAACACAATTTGACCGTATCATTGCCATTGTCAGCAGATTCAGTTTATGATCAAAGCTAGTTGTACACATAAGACTGTTGATTTGCCTGGGCATGGTGGCACATCTATAATCCCAGTACTCTGGAATCTGAGGTAGGAGGATCCTCATGAGTTCAAGGCTAACCTGAACTATCTCAAATAAACAAATAAACCCCATTAATTCTTTATAAACCATCAAAATTAAGTGCACAAATGGGAACAAAACACACAAATCTCACCAGCCCACAACAAATAAAAAAAGTATACTGACATACTATGGATAACTCTGGCATAAAGGCACTTCATAGTTCCACACCTAACTCTATTATGGTTTAGATCCAGGATGCGCTCAGAAGCAGGCCTCTGAAGAAGGAGGAAAAACTTTGGGGAGGCAATTGGTTCATGGGGGTGCTATGTTCATCAGTGGAGTTTCTAGCTAAATGTGCTATTAGGAGCCAAGACCTGGGCAGAAGAGGTTGGTTGCTGGCAGTGTGACATGGAAGGATATATTTCCCTCCCTGACTCATCTCATCACTCTGCTTCCTGGCTGCCATGAGGCGAGCAGCTTTCTTCCACCATGATGTTTCTGCCTTGGAGCCAATCAACGATGGACTAAAAATGAGAGCCAAATAAAGCTCTCCTCCTGTAAGTTGTGAATGTCAGGGATTTCAGCTCAGCAATGACTAAGGCACTCTACAGGCAATAAAATTCTACTAGATTTATACTATATTAAAACCACAATGATACAGATTTGCACTATATTAAAATCACAATAGATATCACTACACATCTAATAGAATAGCTAAATTAAAAAGCAAATGCAAGTAAGGCTGCAGAGAAATGGATTCTCTTGTGCACTACTGGGTATGAATGTAAAATGGTATAGCATTCGGAAAAACATTTTGGCAATTTCTTCAAAAGTAAACATATGCTTAGCGTACCATACAGCAGTCACATTCCTGGGGATCTGTCCCAGGAAAAAATGGAAAGTTTATCCCTACAAAAACTGTGCCAGAATATTCAAAGAGGCTTTGTTTGTAATAGCCAAACACTTGCAGACAGTCCTGATGTCCCAGTAAATAGCAAGATACTACGTACTGTGGAATATTAGTCAACAGTTATAAAAGAATGAACTTGAGGCCAGAGATCTAGCACAACAGCACAGGGCCTGCCCGGCAAGTGTGAGGTTGCGAATTTGATTCCCAGTACTAGGAAAAAAAAAAAGAATAGTCTCACTCAATTTGCATGAATTCCAATTGGAAAATACTACATACTATCTGCCTCTTTTTATGTAACATTCCAAGGATGACAAGATTATAAAAGAAAAAAACTGAGTAGTGATAACCAGAGGTTAGAGATGGTAGCAGGAAGCCAGGCCAATGCACCATGAGGAAGATCTTTGTAGTACTGGAATAGTTCTCCACCTTCAGTGCAGCAGTGGCTACAAAAATATATGCAGAATATTGTCACAGAACCATACATAGGAATTGTATAATGTCAATTTCTTGGTTTTGATAGTGTACTTATAGTCATTTCAAATGTGACTATTAAAGGAAGCTGGGTGAAACTATGTAAAATGTAACCACTGAGGGAAACCAGACCTCCTTACTATTTTTGAAACTTCCTGTGAATCTATAATTAAATCAAACAAAAGCTAAAAACTAAATGGCAAGAATTATTCATTCTTTTGTCAAGGAAAAAAACTATATTAAGAACCATTCTATGGTATTAAGAGCAGGAAAAGACAATAAACCCGAGGAAAAAGATCCAGTGTTCAGAGTACATATGAGAAGTTATACAATAAGAGTGGCACCACTTCCTATGGGAAAAAGAGACTGACAATAGGAAAATCGGCATACCATACAGAAATGAAACCGGCTCACAAACTTGTGACACATATAGGGGCAGACTCTGGCTATATTAAAGATCTACAGGTTTAAAAGAAAACAATGGCCAGGTATGGCGGTGCACATCCGTAAACTCAGCACGAGGGAGGCTGAGGCAAAAGGATCACTGAAAATTTAAGGCCAGCCTGGACAACCTAGTGAGTTCAAGGGCAACACGAACTACAAAGCAAGACCCTGTCTCAAAACACCAAAGAGAAAAATAAAAGTTTTTGCCATCGGTTGAATATGGTTTAAATGTGTCCTCCAAGGGTTTATGTGTTACAATTTAATCCTCTCTATGAGGGATTAAGGGAGTGGTCATTTAATCTTCCTATGGAGTTTAGAGTTGGGGCCTTGGGAGGTTATTAGGATAAGATAATGTTATCAGAATGCAGCCCAATAATAGAATAATGGTAGCTTTAAAGACAATCCAGAGGATACATGCATACCAGATACACAGGAATGTGAACACACTTGCACTTCTTGCCTCAGGACACAAGAAGCCTATCACCAGACATGCCCTTCAAACTCAGACCTCCCAGTCTTGTAGCCAACATAAATTTCTTCACATTAAAACATATCCAGGCTGGGTGTGGTGGTGCATGCCTGTAAACCCAGCCCTTGGGAGGCTGAGGCAGGAGGGTCACCAGGAATTCGAGGCCAGCCTGGACTACACAGTGAGTTTGAAGCCAGCCTGAACTACAAAGCAAGACCCATGGTTATTCTGCATTGTTAGCAGCAAAAAAACAGACTAAGACTGAATCTCATACAAAAATGCATAAGGAAATGAATAAACAAGCAATTTCAAAAAGCAAAACAGAAATGAGAAAATGCTCCAATTCATTACTAATAGTGAAATGCAATTTAAAAAAGAGCTTTTATTTTATTTTATTTTTTGGTCTTTTTGAGACAGGGTCTCACTATGCAGTTCAGACTGGCTTGAGCTCACTTTATATCCCAGGGTGGCCTTGAACTCAAAATAATCCTCCTGGCTCAGCCTCCCAAGTGCTGAGATTACAGGCATGCAAAACCATACCCAGGCCTAAAAATGAGATTTCATTTTGTGTCAACTAGACTGTAAAAAATGAGTGCACTGAACAACACTTAGCAACGATGGGAATATCAGAACACAGGAATCTCCATGGACTACCTCGTAGAACTGCAGAGCACTGCAGCTTGTTCTGTAACATAATCTGCAGTGTTTCAGTAAAAATTTATAAATATTGCATGATTATGAATCACAATTGTGTCCAGGGATATAGCTCAGCGGCATAAGTGCCTTCCTGGCAAGTGCAAGGTCCTGAGTCCCATACAATAGAATCACAACTGTAGCACTGGGGAGACTGAGGCAAGTGGCTGCAGTGAGTTCTGGAGCAGCTTCATCTACATAGTGATTTAAGGTCAGTCTGGACTGCACAGAGAGACATCATCTTTAAATAAATTATCAAACAAATGACAATATGGTCCTGGCTATATATCTCAAAGAAATTACTAGACATCTGAAAGGTACATTTATCACAATACCATCTACAGTGCTAGGAAAATACAGATAATACTGGTATCTATAAAGAGTAGACAAAGAAACTGAAATGCTATGCAGCATTAGAAACAAGAGACAACACACACAAAAAAAAATAGCAGGAAAAGAAAAAAATTATCGTGATGTATAATATGTCATCATCTCTGTAAGCTCAAACCATGAGCACCCAAAGCAACACAAATTAAATAACACAAACAGAATGTACACTGTACACACATCATATGCACGCGTGCACACACACACCAGAATGCATGTATCACTGGGTTGATGAGTAAGAGAATAGACAAAGACATGGAAACAAAAGGCAATGAATGAAGAAAAGAATAAGTGAAGGAGAGCCCTTGATCTGTTGATTAGTGACTTAAATAAGGTTAACTCAATCCTCTGTATTTGAGGTCCAAAAAAAAAAAAAATCCCTCAAGGATCCAGTGCTAACAACATACCACTAAAGCTAATGTCTTCTTACTTTTATCACAAAAATAAGTGGAAAAAAATAGTTAGACATAAGGTTCACTCCCCCAAAATTTAATTTTACAGTTATACTCAACGTAAAAACTAGCCAGGCTCTGAGTGTGGTGGCGCACACCTATAATCCCAACACTAAGTTAAAGGCTGAGGCAGACAATACAGCAAGTTCAAGGCCAGTCTTGTCTACATAGTGAGTTCAAGGCCACCATGAACTACATAGTGAGACCTTGTCACAAAATAAAATTAATTAATTGAATTAAATTTAAAAATAAAATGTAGCTACATGTGGTAATAAGAAAAAATAAAGTGTATCCTAGTTTTCTTGAGATTCTAGAATTTTAAAGAGACATTTAAAGCTAGACATGGTGGTAAACACCAGAAATGCCAGCATTCAGGAGGCTGAGGGAGGAAAATGGTTGCAAGTTTGAGGCCAGCATGGGCTACATAATGAGTTCAAGACCAGCCGGGAATACATAACAAGATTGTGCTTCAAACTTCCTCACCATTCCAATAAAAGAGATATTTAAACAAATGAATTTAGCCTGGCATGGTGGTATATGTAATCCCAGCACTCAGGAGGCTGAGGCAGGAGAATTGTAAGTTTGAGACCAACCTGGGCTACAAAGTGAGCTCAAGGCCAGCCTGAGCTGCATAGCAAGACTCTGTCTCAAAAAGATAAGTAAATAAATAAATTTTTCTACTACAATGTCCAGTGAACAATGAGGCATTTACTATCTACTCATAGTGGTTCACTTTCCAATTTAAATTAACTATAATTTGGGATAAAATCAAGGCAGTTTTCCTCTCTTCATAAAAACAAAGATATTCCCAACACATTAATTTTTGAGCTGCCATCCACCTCTACACTGTCACAAGTTTGCTTATAAAGCTCAAAACAGTTCCAAATTAGAATTTCTATGTAACAAAATGTCAAAAACTCAGTCAACTTCTTTCATACAGCAAACAATTGTTTCAAGCTGTTCCATAAAATTCTAAGAAAGTCACATTGTAGAGTTTGACTTTTTGGTCACATGACAAATATTTCAAGGAAAGGAATGTGTAGCTGAAATCTGGGGGTAAATATAGCCTGCCTTTAACTGTTGCTATATTATCCCAAAAATGACAAATGTTTCAAGGAAAGGAATGTATAGCTGCTTCTGGTTACTTTTGTGAACCTGAAGTACAGAGGACTGAGTTAATCCTAGTCAAATCACTGATCAATCCTGGAATCAGCAGCATTAAGATAACAATGCACTCTTAGATACAACTAAAGTTGCCATCATTTCAGAATACGAGAAACAGCAATTTCTGCATTGAACCTGAGAAACAGACAAAGTGAGTAGGTTAAAATATATATATATATATATAAATAATAAAAAATTTTAAGCAGAAAGCATAATGCAGCCCGGGCATGGCGGTGCATGCCTGCAATCCCAGCACTCTCAAGGCTGAGGCAGGAGGATTACCGCTAGTTGGAGGCCAGCGTGGGCTACAAAGTGAGTACAAAACCAGCCTACTTTGCATAGTGAAACTCTGTCTTTAAAAAAAAAAAAAAAAAAGGCGTAGCGCGGACTCCAAATAAACCCTCAAAATACTGGGACCCATTAGTACCTAAAACAGCAGGACTTCAAATATACCCTCAGAACACTGGGACCCATTAGTACCTGAAATAGCAGGTAACCTCTCCGAGCAAGTCCAAGGCAAAAGGGTCAAGAACAGGTCTAACAGACCTATCAGTAGCTTAAGCAAGGACAAACCAAAGAGTAGTACGAACAGTTAAGGGTAGGCCACATGGCCCCCTAAAAGCAAACATATTCCCCAAAAGCATTGTCAGTAACCACATGATCATCACTAATTACCTCGTCCCGTTTAGATTATCCGTGGGGACAAGGTCGCCTCACCTCAAGACCAGTCACTGTCTCAGCATCAAATGTCATTCAAGCAAGGGGACCCCACTCTCCTGATAAAGTCGCCCTGCAGTGGGCCTGACCAACAGAAGCATCAGAGAGAGCTTACAGTAGCAGCGACCAGACTGACAGCTGGCGCCGCCTCCGACTGGGGGACAGGGGCGGGTTTGTGACCATTGACCCTCGACCCCAGTCTCAAGGTGCGAGCACGACGCTCGCTGAGGTTTCCCCAGGAGAGGCTCCAACGCGCTCACCTGTCACAGCCTCATCTCTTTCCGCGATGTTGTCTATGAGGACAGCTGTGGGCGTCCCACCGATGGAAGACGAGGCGAGGGCGTATTTAACGAGGACGTTTGGGGTGCACAAATCCGGGTAGGGAAACCTTAGGGATCGCAAACCCTGCCTTGCCGTCCTCAGTCCACCAAGGTGGTAAGGTGCCACCGCCGCCTCGGCAGTAAATCAGCTGACACCGGCCTCAACTGCCGTGACTTTCGTCCAACTGTCGCAAAAAAAAAAAAAAATGAGAAGGAGGGAAGTGCTCACCATTTCCGGATACTCAGTGTTTCAGCGGACCAGTAAGGCGCCGGCCTCGTTACCGAATGGCGAAGAAGGGGTCAACTGTGGGCAAGGATTGTGCGCCCGCCATCATTGTTGTGGGAAATCTGCGCGCGCGTTCTCCGTCTCTCTGCGACTCCCATGGTGGGAAGACTGGAATTAAGAAAAGGACGAAATAGCAAGTCTGGGTTGTCCCTGAGGCAGGACCTTGAAAACTTACGTTTGTACCCTTGTAACTCAGTGCAGGCGGCTGAAAAATGTGGCCGTTTCTTTCTGGCCTCAGAATTTAGCTGTTACCCACAACACAGGGCCAAAGAAAGGAACTCTCTTTCCAGACTTGAGAAAGTCTAATTTTGTGTACATTCCGTGGAGAAGGATGAATAAACGTCTTCCTTGTGCGCAGCAAAGTGGAGCTTGAGGTCTGCTTTTTGGAGAAGCAGATATTTGGATCTCACTTCCTTCGCTACGCAGAATCAATTTGAGGATAATACTTCTTCATTCTTAGTTTCCGCATTTACAAAATAAGAGATGTAACCTTGTGGCTATCTGGGAAATTAAAGAGTTCTATGATTTTTATGATTTGTTGTGTTTGTTCATCTTCCTCTCAAGTATTGATTGAATGAACGAATGAATGGCAGCCTAGCAGAAAACTGATGCCTTGCTGGTCGCTAATGCTTAGTTCTATTAAAAAGACACAAAGGATATGCGTTCTATGACTTTTTTTCTCCCTTTTCCTTTATAGGCTGTCTAGTGAATTTGTGGAATAGATGTGAATTCTATTGCAGCTTTCCAAAGTTGCTGTGTAAACAAATCACCTGTGTAACAATCACAAACCTACATTTTTGTAAAAGAAATCTGTAGGATAAAGATGAAGGTTAAGACATTCTTACTCAACGAATTTTAGATCTTGTTATACTGTAGGTTTCTGATTTAATAGGTATAGAGTGGGTTCTGAGAGTCTCCATTTCTGACCAACTTACTCAAGTATGGCCTTTACTGATCTAAGGAGCACATTTTTATTGTAAAGACAGAGTCTCACTATGTAATTCAGGCTGGCCTTAAGCTCTGTAATGTAGCCCTTGTAGCCCAGGCTGGCCTCAAACTTGTGGCTGTCCTCCCACATTGAGGGTTACTATGTCAGGGTAGAATCAACACCTTCAGTCAGGCTAGTTTTCTCACTAACTTGCCAAAAGGGTACTGAATATTGGTTTACTCAAAAGGTTTCCTGTCCACAATTTGTTATTTCTTCTAAAGGCAACCCTTCTCCACAGATTAAACATCTCCCTAGAAACATTAGATACCCATTGGTGTCAGCTGACCTAACCCTTTTCCTTCATTAGGCCATTTAGTGACCATCTGATGCATTGTACTTTAGGCCTCAGACGTTGTTTCTTATATGCTGTTTCTGTTTATTTGAGGAGACTAGCTCTGCTGCTACTAAACCGAACAAAACTAATACTGATCAAGAAGTCAACAGAACACTTGAAAATCAGTAATTCTGATATTTTGTTCTATTGCAAATTGGAATCATGATTTTCTTCTGCTTTTGACACTGTCTTGCAATCACATCAGTGGAGGGGGAAAATGATATAAAACAACTTGTCAGGCTGGACATGGTGGCACATGCCTATAATCGCAGCACTTCGGAGTCAGAGGCAGGGGGTCATTGCAAACTCGAGTCCAACTTGGGCTACAAAGTGAGCTCAAGGCCAGCCTGAACTGCATAGCAAGACCCTGTCTCAAAAAGACAATAAATAATAAATAAATAAATAAAACCTGTTGGCCAGCTGGCTTCAATATATTCTTGTTGTGGTGATGAGAACTTTTACACCATTAATTTCATAATCCTCCTTATAACTTACATGAACTTTTTTGGAAAAACAGGATTCACAGAGTGCTTAGCACAGGATAATCTTAGACTGCATTAAAATATTTGGTTTGTAAAAGAAAAACCTATAGGATAAAGATGTAGATAAAGATTCTTATTCAAGAAGTATTAGTTGAATATTTATGGTTTCAAATACCTTTTAGGAATGCAAAGTTTAATAGAAAGATTAAGAACTTTCAGACTATTATATACACTCTGATCCTCTATCAAATTTATAAAACATTACCACCAGGTATGTTGACACACCTGTAATCCCACCACTCAAGAAGCTAAGGTAAGAGGATGTCTTGGTTACTTTTCTCTTGTTGCTGAGACAAAGCACCCAACACCCAAAATTCGGGAAGGAAAGATTATTTAGCTTACAGTTTTGGTAAGTTTCAGTCCATAATCAGCTGGCTCCAAGATAGAGTGGCATGGCACTGGGGCAGTACTTCAAGTTAGCAGCCAGAAAAAGCAGACAGAACAAAAAAGGGAGAACAAGCCACTTTTTCCTTATATTGTAAGCAGGCTACCCCCCTATCCACCTAGACTCATGCACATCCCTTTATGCAAAAGGTATTTAGTCCATCTTCAAGACTTGCCACAGTCCTAACAGTTTCAGCATGGCTGAAAAGTTCAAGTCCCAAGTCTCCTATGAGATATAAAGCAAACCTTAGCTGCAAGCCCCTGTACAAATGAAAACAAAGTTAAACACTTCCAATGTGCAATGGCAGGAAATAAACATTACCATTCCAAAAGGTACAAACTGGAATACAAATTCTTGGGACCAAAACAAGTCTAAAATCTAACAGGGCAAATATTAAGCACATTGCACATCCAACATCTGAAGCAATCTGTGGCAAACTGTGAGCACCAAAGGGCTGTGCACTTCCACCCCTACAGTATTTCTGGTGGGTATAGCTACCACAGCTTCTTTCTTAGGCCTGCTTTGCTCTCTTCTTACAGCTTTCCTTAGATGATCCACATTCCTGGCGTTTCCAAACTTCTAGCGTCGCCACTGCATTTTTGGCTTCACACACTTAGCTTGAAACATTGTCCTCTCAGGGGCACACTGCCTGGCCTCCTAGGCCTTCTGAAATCAAGGTGGAAGCCTTTTTAATCTCAGAACTCTTGCATTCTGTATGTACCTAAAACCAACACCACGTGGATGATACCAAGGTCTGCTGCCAGTTGGAGCAGTAGCCAGGCTTTCCTCTTTCTTGGTAGTAGATGTCAAGTGCCTGGAGCGCTCAGCATTCTGAACCTGCTTGTGAGGAACAAACTCTATATCCCACTGCTATTCTGGAACCCAGTGTGACTGCCACCACCATTCTGAAACATGGTGCTGTGTGGCTTTTGCCTCAAGTTCGAGACTTGCTGCTTTTTGTGATGCATTCAGGCCATCTTTTCTATTCTATTCCTTTTCAACAATCAAGATTTCCTCTGCTCTATCTTTGTAGCACACAGCTTTATTTGAGCTTCCTTTATGGCCAAACTCACAATGTTTTAAATCATCCCATTGGGCTCTTTTTTCTTGATTCACAAAATAAATCTGACTAAAATCCCACAACAGTAGCCATGCCACCACCTCAACATTCAACTGTCTGGAAATTTCTTCTTCAATAAGTCCACCACCCTCAGTCTCTTGGTCTCAGGCAAAGTCTCGACATGAGCTCCAAGGCAGGGTGGCATGGCACCAGGGCAACACTTCGAGGCAGCAGCCAAAGCAAAAAGGATGAACAAGGCTCTTATTCTGCCTAATATTTTTTATTTAAAGGGAAAAAAACAGAAAAATGGTAGAAATATTACAGAATTTCAAGAAAAGAAGGTAAACAGTAAGAAATCACTAGTTGATAAATTACATATTGTTCTTTTAGAAATAGTTTTTCAAGTTACAAAATTAAAGCACACAAAGTGGACACTCAAGCAGTGAGAGAGCAAACAGATCTGTTCAACAATCCAACAAGAACGTAGAAATATGGCCATCAATCCTACACACCTAAACATACATGCAGCTATATCTTTTATAACGCTTCTTATTTCCTCTTTTTTTACAATAGCAATTATACATTTTTAAAATTTTACTGAAAGGGAAGGGAAAAAAGCAAAACAGAAAAAAAGGTACTAACTACAGAATTCTAAAAGAAAGAAAAAAAAGGAAAATGAGAAAAAGCCCCACTAAGAAATCAGTAATTTATAAATTATATATTGTCATCTTGGATATAGTTGTTCAAGTTACAAAGTTAAAGGGTACATAGTAAACATTCAAACAGTCAGATTACAAAGAGTTCTGCTCAAAGATCCAACAAAGGTTCAGCAATATGGTCATCTATTTTACACACTCAAACATACATGCAGTTATATCCCCTAGAGCACCCTCTTTTCTTCTCTTTTTTACTATACAATTACACATTTTGGTTTTATTACACTTGCAGTTCTTATTTATTTTTTATACTAGCGACACATTATGATATTTATAAATATGATTCTTATTTATTTCACTAATGAGGATAGTCTCAAGTTGTCTCCATTTACCTATGAAGGCCTCAAGATCATCCTTTTTTATAGCTGAGTAATATTCCATTGTATAAAAATGCCACATCTTTTTCATCCACTATGCAGTAGATGGGCATCTTGGTTGTTTCCAAGACTTAGCTAACACAAATTGTGCAGCTATGAACATGGGTGCACATATATCACTGTGATATGAACTTTTCAGTACTTCGGGGAAAACACACAGGAGGGGAATAGCTGGATTGAATGGGGCTTCCAATCCTAGCCTTCTGAGAATTCTCCATATGGATTTCCATAATGGTTGCACCAGTCTACATTCCCACCAACAGTGGAGCAGTGTTCCTTTTTCCCCGCAGCCTCGTCAACATTTGGTATCAATTGATTTCTTGATGGCAGCTATTCTTTCCAGAGTGAGGTGGAATCTCAATGTTGTATTAATTTCCATTTCTCAAATGACCAGTGATGGTGAACATTTCTTCATGCATTTATTTATTATTTGTATATCTTCCTCTGAGAACTTTGTGTTAATCTCAGATGTCCATTTTTGGAGAGGGTCTTTGAATTTGGGGGGCTTGATGTTTTTCAATTCTTTATATGTTCTGGACTCAAGTCCTTTGTCTGAGGGGTTGCTGGCCAAAATTCTTTCCCACTCTGTAGGTTTTCTTTTCCCTCTGTTGGTGATTTCCTTTGAAGTGCAGAAACTTTTCACTAATATGAGATCCCAGTTGTTGATTCTTTGAAGTGTTTCCTGTGCAGTTTCCATTTTGTTCATAAATTCTCTGCCTACCCCTATGTCTTCAAGACTTCTACCTACCTTGTCTTCCAGTAGATTTAGTGTTTCTGTTTTAATATTTAGGTCTTTGATCCATTTAGACTTTAGTTTTGTGCATGGTGATAGGCTCGGATCTAGTTTCAGTCTTTGGCATGTAGAGAGCCAATTTTTCCAACACCATTTATTAAAGAGACTATCCTTCTTCTAGGGGACATATTTAGCCCCTTTGTCAAATATCAGGTGGCTGAATGTCATTGTAGTTGTGCTTGCATCTTCTAATTTGTTCCATTGATCCTCAGGTCTATTTCTTTGCCAGTACCAAGCTGATTTTATCACTGTGGCTTTATAGTACTGTTTCAAGTCAGGAATTGAGATGCCTCCTGCCTTGCTTCTGTTGCCTAGAATTGCCTTTGCTATTCTAGGTTTCTTCTGTTTTCAAATGCATTTTAGTAGTGTTTTCTCTAGATCTGTGAGGTATGTCAATGGTATTTTGATTGGGATTGCATTAGATCTGTATAACAGTTTTGGGAATATGGCAATTTTCACAATGTTGGTTGTTCCCAACCAAGAGCAAGGAATGCCCTTCCATTTTCTAATATCCTCTTCAGTCTCCTTTTTCAGCATATTATAATTTTCAGCATATAGGTCTTTTACATTTTTGTTAGGTTGATTCCTAAGTATTTCATTTTTTACACGTTATTGTAAAAGGGCAATATTTCCATAATTTCTCTCTCAGTAGTTTTTTGTTGGTGTACAGGAATAGTATTGATTTTTGAGCATTGACTTTGTATCCAGCTACAGTGCTGAACTTGTTTATTACCTCTAGTAGTCTTTCAATGGAGATTTTTGGGTCTTCTATATAGAGTATCATGTCATCTGCAAATAGTGATAATTTAACTTCTTCCTTTCCTATTTTTACTCCTTTTATTTCTCTCTCTTGTCTGATTGCTCTGGCTAGTGTTTCCAGAAGTATATTGAAAAGTGGTGATAGTGGACATCCTTGTCTTGTTCCTGATTTTAAAGTGAAAGCTTTCAGTTTTTGTCCACTTAGTACAATGTTGGTTGTTGGTTGTTGATTTGTCATAGATAGCCTTTATAAGGTTGAGACAGACAACGTGTATTCCAAGTTTCTGAAGGATTTTTATCATGAACAATGTGTTGGACTTTGTCAAAAGCTTTTCTGCATCTATTGAGATGACCGTGTGGATTTTGTTTTTGGCTCTGTTGATGTGGTGTATTACATTTATTGATTTGCGTATGTTAAACTATCCCTGCATTCCTGTAATGAACCCCACTTGGTCATGATGTATAATCTTCTTGATGATTTGCTGCATTCTATTTGCCAGTATTTTGTTGAGAATCTTTGCATCAATGTTCATTAGTGAGATTGTCCTATAGGTCTCTTTTTTGGTTGGATCTTTCTCTGGTTGTTGTATCAGAGTAATACTTGCCTCCAGGAATGATTTAGGTAGGATTGCTTTCTTCTCAATTTCATTGAAGAGTTTAAGGAGTATTGGCATGAAATTTTCTCTAAATTTCTTGCAGAATTCAGCTGTAAATCCATCAGGACCTGGGCTTTTCTTTGTTTGTAAGTTTTTAATTACATTTTCAATTTCAATAGCTGATAATGGGTTGTTCAAAATTGCTGTATCTTCTTGGTTGAGCTTTGGTAGTTCATATGTTTCTAGAAATCTGTCCATTTCCCCTGTACTTTCCACTCTATGTGAGTAGAGATTTTCAAAGTAGGTATTCATGACCTTTTGAATTTCCATGGGATCTGTCATAATTTCTCCCTTTTGAGTTCTTATTGCATGAATTTGGGTTTTTTCTTTCTTTCTTTTGATAAAGTTAGCTAGGGTTTGTCAATTTTGTTTATTCTCTCAAAAAAACCAGCTTTTTAATTCCTTAATTCTTTGTATTGTTTTTTTAGTTTCAATTGCATTGATTTCTGCTCTAATCTTTACAATTTCCTCACTCCTATGAGCTTTGAGTTTAGCTTGCTCTTCTTTTTCTAGAACCTCGAGATGGAGCATTAGGTTGTTTATTTGTGCTCATTCTGTTTTCTTGATATGACAATTTATTGCTACATAGTTGCCTCTTAAGACCACTTTCACTGCATCCCACAGATTACAGTATGTTGTTTCTATATTTTCATTGAATTGTAGGTATTGCTTTATTTCTTCTTTAATTTCATCTGTAGCCCACTGGTTGTTCAAAAGGCTGTTATTTAATTTCCATGTATTTATGCAGGTTTTGCAATGTCTTTTGCCATTAATTTCCAATTTCAGTGCACTATGGTCAGTTATTATGCATGGGATGATTTCAATTCCTTTGCATTTACTTAAGACTATTTTATGGGATAATATATGGTCCATTTTGGAGAATGTCCCTTGTGCAGCTGAGAAGAATGAGTATTCTGATGTGATTGGGTAGAACACTCTGTAAACGTCTACTAAATCCAATTGCTCACAGGTATGATGCAGTTCTGTTGTTTCTTTGCTGACTTTTTGTCTAGTTGATCTATCTCTTTGTGACAATGGGCTAAGATCTCCTGTTATAATTGTGTTCTTGTGTATTTGGTTTTTCATGTCCATTAGTTTCTGTCTTATATAGTTGTGTGCTCCTGCATTTGGTGCATATATATTTATAATTATTAGTTCTTCCTCTTGAATTTTTCCACTAACAAGTATGTAGTGACCTTCTCTATCTTTTTTAATCATTTTCAGTTTGAAGTTCACGTTGTCTGCAAATAGAATAGCTACCTCTGCTTTTTTCTGGGTTCCTGTCTGCCTAATACTTTAAGCAGGCTACCACATCACACCTGCAGGGCAGGTATACCATTCATACTAACACTTGTATGCCCTCCCCTTGCACAGGCTGAAGATATTTACAAAGTAAGGACCCTGGCTCCCTGCTGAATCTTTTAGTTAAACTTCTAAACTTTTCAAATTGACACAATGTATCAACTATATCAGTGCACTTAAATTTGAGGCCATCCCAAGCTACATTCTAAGTTTAAGGCCAGGCTGAACTACATAGCAAGACTTTCTCTCAAAAAGCAAAACAACAGCAAAGTCAACAACTGAAGTCTGTGTGTGTGTGTGTGCGCGCACTTGCGTGTGTGAAATCTCCAGAGTCACAGAGCTAATATAAATATTCAAATATTACTAAAACATTTTCAGTTCATAAAAATTCAGACCACTTTTTTCTTGTCTTTTTGAGACAGGGTCTTGCTATGCAGTTCAGGCTGGCCTTGAGCTCACTTTGTACCCCAGGCTGGTCTCGAACTCACAAAGATCCTCCTGCCTCAGCCTTGGAGTGCTGGGATTATAGGCGTGAGACATCACGCCCAGCTTCATGCCACTTTTTTACTTGCAAGCACACACACTTTATACCATATATAACCTTCCCAAACTGTAAGGTTTGTATCTTTAGGAAAGTGATTTGAATACATTTATTTGAAAAAATAATTCATTGCAGGGTGTGGTGGTACACTCCTTAATCCCAGTACTAGAGACTGAAGTAGAAGGATTGCCATAGTGAATTTGAGGACAGCCTGAACTACACAAGACCCTGAATCAAAAAAAAATTATTCTCACCCAGAATTATACAAAAATCTTAACATTTAAATAACCATAAATGCAGTTCAGTATATATATATGTATTTATTTATTTATTTATGTTGAGTCTTAGATATATAATTATATTGATCCTTAGCTGAAAGCAAAAATGTGTGTGTGTGTGTGTGTGTGTGTGTGTGCTGAGCCTTGGCTGAAAGCAAAAATGAAAAAAAAATCTGGCATATTAGGCTTCATTGGAGGAAGACAAGCTCTGCTTCCTTCTGAAACTCAGCATGCTGGGGATTTAGCTCAGTAGCATAAGTGCCTGCCTGAAACTCAGGAGGCAGGGAATTCCCACACATTGAAAAATATGTTGGAACTTGACAACCAAAAGGAATGACAAGTGTTCACCAAGCTATATAAACTATAATACAATGCAATATGAGAAATGCATAAATAAAGAGTAAGAAAGGATGAGGTGAATTACTTATAGATAGGAGTAAGAAAGTGTAATGATCTTAAGTTTTATGGAACTCTAGAAAAATGGGTAGGATTTGAGATAGAATAAGGAAAATAAGACAACTTTGTCACCAGTATTAAAAATGTAAAAACATGGCTAATTACAATTAACAGAAAGTTAAATTTGGGAGAAATGCAAGACATAAATTAGATGTAATAGAAAAATGTGGTTGTAGGGCCTATCCATTTCTATGCTGTGAGAGTCTCTTCTAACAGGCAATCTTTTCTTGGAGGTCTCTGTTTTGTTAGTAAGACTGTCAGATTAAACCCAGACCACCCAAAAAATTTAAAAGCATGGAAAAATAGAATAAGAGCACACCTGTAACCCCAATAGTTGGGAGGCTGAGACAGGACAATTACTTCAAGATCGAGGCCAGCCTGGGCTACACAGTAAGACTTGGTTTCCAAAACAAAAGACTCTAGCATCTTACAAGCTATCAGCTGGAAAGTGGCCATCAAGATCTGGCCATCATGGTTTCTTACCATGTGAACCTTATCAAAGGCCCTCTCTCAATTTACTTCTTCAAAAGCAGCAAAGAGAATCTCTCTACTGCGGGTGAGAAATCTGGAGTCATAAAGTCACAAATATGGATATAGATGGATAGCAACCTTAAGGGGTGGCAGCCCATCACTTTGCTATGCTCTATTGGAAAGTCAGTACCAGGTTTCACTTGTACTCAAGAAGAAAAGATCAAGCTGGAAATCTCAATATTCTGGGAAGCTAAGGCATCAGGATTACAAGTTCAAGCCTAGTCTGGGCAACTTATCAAGAGCTTCTCCCAAAATAAAAAATAAGAATGGATCTGAGGATGTAACTCAATGCAAAGACCCTTGGTTCAACTCCCAGAATGGGGGGGGATGTTATCAAGAAAGAAGAAGAGTAGAGAGAGGCCTACTTTAAAGGTTCACTTTAGGGTATGTCAGACACAAAGATTAATTCAGCAGCAATATACCATGTAAATTAGGTGTTAAATATAAAGTAAGGAGACATGTGAGATATTGTTGTCATTGTTGTTTTAGCCAAAAAGGTGTAGTTCTCAGCACAACAGAATCATATGTGGAAACCATAAGGTAAGTGATAGGATTTTCATCATTTTATGGGCATTAAAAAATGTAAGTATTAAGTTGGGGATTTAGTGCAGTGGTTAAGAGCCTGTCTGGGAGGCACAAGACTGTGAGTTCAATCCCCAGTACCAAAAAAACAAAACAAAACAAAACAAAAAACATGCAAGTGTTATTTTGTCTTTAAAATTTATTAACAGCCATTTGCAGACCAGGGATAGAGAGAACAAGGCTGCACCAGTAAGCAAGCCCCATCTGGGAACCAGTGCCAAGTGTAGAATCCCACCAGACTGGAACAGCCAGACCTTAGTCCCTTCTGGTGCACAGGCTGGCAAGTAAGAAGTACCAATCCCCCACACCACCATAAGAGACTGGCTTATCTGGAGAAACACAGGCTTTGATGATAGCTATGGAGGTGAAAGGCAATTAGACGCCTGCGGTGCTTTGGTGTTTCACTAACATTGCAGGTCTAGAGCCAGTGGTCTGATCATGGGTTCAGAAGATAGCAGTAGACATCTAGAGGGGATCTCTTTCTAAGGGTTGCAGCCATTACTGATTCCCTATGGTCTTGTTTTGGAAGTCCTATATTATGTCAAATCTGATGGAAGGAGTAGCTACTTTAAAGATAGCAAGATATACTCTTTTTTTTTTTTTTTTTGGTACTAGGGATTGAACTCACAACTGTGCACTCGGCAGGCAGGTGCTTATGTCATTGAGCTAAATCCCTGGCAATAGCAAGATATATTACAGTAGCCATTTTGGATTTACTCTTGGCTTGTTTTGAAATCCTTTATTGCATTCATTGTTTTGTTTTTGTTGTTTCTATTCTATTATGTTTGATTTTTACTATGTCCAAAGTTATTTTGTAGCTATTTTGAAGATGTCAAAAGGCATTATGGTAACTATTATTGATTTCCTAATGTTTTGAAGTCCTGTATCTCTTATACTGGTTCGTTCTGATTGGTTTTATTTTATCCTCTTTAAAATAAAAAAATTATTTTAAAAATTATTAGTAAATTACCCTACTATTAAGCTTCTTGACTTAATTTCCAACTTGCTTTCCAGAAGGCTGACTTGTTCCTGTTTACAAATTTCAAAAGACGGAGATGACCACATGGCCTACTGATGTAACAGTGACATCATTCTCACTGTTACTTCCTGATAATTTTACTTGTGCTGTTTGATTTCCTCATCTACACTGTAATCTTATTTTGGTGTTTTCCATAAAGCTTAGTACTTTGCTAATAATGTCCTCCTCTCTCAGCCTTACTCAGTCCCCTAAAAGTCCTATGATTTTAGGAGTTCCATGTTCGCAATGAGAGTCCTCACTTTTTATTATGTTGCAGTAGAGTAGGTCAGTAAGTGTTCCTTGTACATTTTTGTGTGTGTAATAAAAACTCTCTTGTGTAAATAAGAGCTTTCCTATGCTTTTTCTCACATGACATGAAAGTCCACTGATGAAACTTCTTTTTTCTCTATCTCATTAATTCCACTGAATCAGACCATTTCTTTCCAAGTAACAGGATGCCTTTTCTAGAAATATCTCTAGTTGCTCCATATTCAGGCCATCAAGAGAGGAGAGAAGAGGTAAAGACTGGCAGTTCTAATGTTCCTTACAAATGAGAATTTGTAGGTTTTTTTTTTTTTTTGGCCAAACTTCCAGGGTCAGCAAGGAGAAATTAGAATAGATAGTAAAGGAGGTGATGAATGCCAATCATGGCCCCCATCACCTAGTATAGCAACCTGACGCTATGGATTAACCTCTTCCTCTTAGTTTCCCATGAGGAAGAGAGGGCCACCAATCTGAGGTCTCAGCAAGGGGTTAGTGTTAAGCTTTAGCTCTTTCTACCCCTGGAAGAGTTGTTCCCCAATCCTGTTTGAAGAAGGGGACTCATGTAGTGTAAATGGTGAGCTATAGGAAATACAAAGACACACTGTCCTGATTCCCTTCAAGAAAGTGACACTTCTTGGCCACAAGCAGAATGACTTTGCTCACTGCCTAGCTTCTTTAGGGATCCTTCAGCTTTCTAGAAGACACAGCCTGAGGAACTGAACAAGGTAAACACAGTCAAAGGCACACTCAACATTCTGGGAAGCTGAGGTGTGGAGAATCATACATTTGATCCCAGCCTGGAAAATTTAACCAGTTAGCAAAAGCCAGTCTCAAACTATAAAGTTAGAAAATGGGCTGAGGCTAAGTGCTAAGGCCCTGGACTCAATTTCCAGTATTGTAATGAAGGTGGGGAGGACACACCCTCCACCTTTACTAAATAATTTATTTTTGTTTATTTATTCTTTGGTTTTTGAGACAGGGTCTCCATAGGTAATTCAGGCTGGCTTTAAATTCACTATGTAGCCCAGGTTGGTATCAAACTTGTAGCAATCTTTCTGCCTCAGACTCCCAAGTGCTAGAATTACAGCTTGTACCACCATGCCTGGTGAAGACTTTATTTTACTTGTCCCAAATTTAATTCATTCAAGTGGGAATGTTATTGAATTATTCCTTTAGAAATACAGCCTGGTATGGTGGTGCATGCCTGTAATCCCAGCACTCGGGAGGCTGAAGCAGGAGATCATTTCAAATTCAAGACTAGTCTTGGCTACAAAGTGAGCTCGAGACCAGTCTGAACTGCATTGGGAGACCCTATCTCAAAATGATAAACAAAAATAGATCATCAATCAAAAGTATTCCAGGTCCTTCTTGCCTTGAACAAAGAACTGGAGAAACCAAAAACAGTACCAAAAAGTTTATTTGAAAAGTGGGGGGGTGAATGAGTTGATAGAAACTAGTTCTGCATAGTGAACTTGGGCCAAACAAGAGAAAATGAAGGTAAAGCCAGAGACAGCTGGGGGTTTAGCTCAGTGGCATAAGTGCCTGTTTGGCAAACATGAGGTCATAAATTCAATCCCTGGTTCAAAAAAAAAAAAAAAAACAGAGATATACATGCACCCATGTTTATAGCAGAACAATTTGTAATAACTAAATCTTGGAAACAACCCAAATGCCTATTAACTGAGGAATGAATAAAACAGATGTAGAATTTTTATACAATGGAGTACTACTCAGCTATAAAGAAGGATAAACTCGAGGCTTTTATAGTTAAGTGTATACAACTAGAAACCTTACTCATATGTGAAATAAATTGAACTTGCATGTATAAACATTGTCTTGTCTGCCTAGTGTAAGAAACTAAAAGTAAATAAGACATAAAATCTGCAATAGACATTGTGAAAGGGAAAGAAAGTGCTCCCAAGGGAAGAAAAAATAGGATAAGGGAAAAGGAGAAATGAAGGAGGAAAAAGACAATAATTAAATATATGTATACATATACATAACTATCACAATTATACTAGTTATATATGTATATATATGATAGCTATCATAATTGTACTACTTATTTCTTTTTTTAAAATTTTATTTCAAGAGGAAAAAAAGAAAAACAGAAAAAAGGGTAGAAACAATACAGAATTAAAAAAAATAAACAGTAAGAAATCACTAGTTGATAAATCACACACTGTCCTCCCAGAAATAGTTTTTCAAGTTACAAAATTAAAGCATACAAGGTGGACATTCAAACAGTGAGGCTGCAAACAACCCTGTTCAACAATCCAACAGAAACCCAGTAGTATGGTTATGAATCCTACACACTTAATCATGCATGCAGTTATATCCTTTAGAGCACTTTCTTTTCCTCCTTTTGCTTTTTAAGTCCATTATCTGTTTAGTTATATCATGTTTCAGCTTGCTCAGGACATTACTGGTCTATTTTGTTGTTGTTATTTCCTTTTTAATCACCTTATATAATTCTGTTGTTTTGTTTTTGAGTTTCTCCTCATCCATGCCCCATGGATCAGCTTTGGTGGAGTTGGGAGTTTTTAGAGGTATTTTGCTTTTAATATTCTATTGTTTTTGTTGTTGTCTAATTTTTTTGAAGGTAGTAAAATACAACAGAACAAGATATAACACAGCCAATTGACACAGTGCAGTGAAATTGGTATAGAATGTTACAACAGATTACTGGGATAACAGTAATAGGTGTCATAGTATAACTCATTGTCTTCACAATGTTGTTCTTCCAATCGGGTATAGCAAAGTCAAACCAAATACAGAACATTATAGAACTCATTAAAACAGAATATTGAATAGAGCAATACAATTAATCAGAACAAGGGCTGGGGATTTAGCTCAGTGGCATAAACACCTGCCTTGCAAGCATGTGGTCCTGAGTTTGATCCCTGGGACTGATTTAAAAAAAATTAATCAGAACAAAGCAAAACAGTGATGACAATATTTGCCTTCAAAGAGATGGTAGAAGGAAATCCCCCCTATTTGCTATATTGCATATGGTCAACCTCCCAAGAGATGCTCAGACCTCTGGCTCCTATTTGCTAATGGGGGTGGGGGTGGGGATGGGAGGTTTGATTCTCAGTCCACGTGCCAGTAGGATCATGGCTGCTTACCAGTGAGGTGAGCTGGTTGCTTGGTTTCACAGGGCCCTAGGTTCCAACATGGCATGGATCTCGGGAGATGCTGGCTGTTTCTCTGTACTACTTATTTCTTTTAGCTCATTGAAAATTTTAGTTTGTGCTTATATTAGTTGATTAATTTTGCATAATCTGAACAACTACATTGAACTACATTAAAGATTACAATACTCAATATATTAACCACTGTTAATTTATTATCCTGTTTTGAAACTCTGTATCACGTTTTTATTATTTACTTTTGTCTCTTTAAAATAAAGTGATATAAAATAAGATAAAATACAATGAAATGAAAGTACACACTATGCCTGAGAAACACATCACAGGCTACAGTGGGAACTCGGGATAGCAGGCTCTTTGTGGTCTTCAGTCTTCTTTTGTATCATCCATGTCCCATAGGAGCTTGCAAGAAGTTCCATAATGGAGTCCTGAGAAAAGGGCACTGTTCTGGGATCTTGTAATTGACAGGTCCTGTTCATTTCCCCAGCCAGCTTTGTGGCCTATCTCCTGAACCAGAATGAGCTACTTTTTCGAAATTTACTGGTATAGACATAGGAGTTTAGGGTGTGGCAAAGCTGGTTAGGGAAGTAACAGTGACCTGTTAATTACAGGACCCAAGAACATATGCATAGAACAGTTCCCAAAGGCCTACATTTGAACTTCTTGTGAGAACTTGAGCAATTTTACACAGGATGACTTGGACCCGATGTCAGCCTGAGACACGGGGTCCCAGCACCACTTCTCAAGACCTGTATATGGAAGTTCTCCAGAATTTCCTCCAGATTTGGACAGAATAAAAGGACACAGTCCCCAAAAAGAGCTTGCCACAGTAGCTTTTCTCATGATAGCCCAATCTACTTTCTCTAGGGGTGTTTACCTTGCTTTTTCCTCTTTTACCTAGCCCAAGCTTTATGCTGCAAAGCCAGTTTCTCTCACTCTTCACTTTTTCAAATAAACTTTAACTCTGCTCTTTGCTCATTTCATTCAATTCTTTGTTTGAGAGGAGAAGAACCTGGACTCCAACTCCAGAAGAGAGGCAAGCAACCTGAAACCCAATTACATTTGATTGGCCAGCCACTTCTAGAAGGAGATACCTGATAACATTTTGGCATAGCCATCCAGCCAAATCAAAAGCCAGGAGATTCCAATCAATAACATGAGGCACCAGGCAGAACTATGTATACAGAAAATGCAAAGACCTTTTTCTTGTGGTTAAGCTGCTCACTATCTGGTAGGGAGAAATGTAAAACCAATCCATGGGAAATGATTTACCTTGGAACTGTCCTCCAATTGCTGTGTCCAATCCTCAAACTTCCTTTGCAATGCTAATGTTCTGAATCTGTGCTGGAAAATATGATTTTAATATTGTATAAATAATAACTTCTTTTTTGTATAGGGGTAATTAAGATATGTTTTACTTTTATTGGATATTCTCAGTACCTGGCCCTCAAAAGGTATTCAGATATCCACTACATAAGAATGGATTAGATGGGCATAGTGGTGCTACACCTGTGATTTCAGCACTCTGGAGGCTGAAGTAGGAGGATCATGAGTTTGAGGTCAGCCTGTGCAGAAAGGGTAAAACAGTACAAGAGAGATTGTTCCTTTTTAAACTTTGTTCTTTTGAAACTGCCTAGCTCTGTAACTGCTTAATGGCTTTGTAATTACTTTTTTGACCCCTTTAACTGCAAGAATGTAACTGAACATACAAGATGCCTGATTGTACATTGTACCAAGCTTCATAAACTGATGATCATTAATCTACCCTTGCAACCAATGATCTCATCCTGCTAGCTAATCAGAAGAACTGCCAGGCTGTTCTGTCTTGCCTTTGTACCTCCGTTTTACCTCCTGCTTGTGCATCATATAAAAGCCCTACACCACTAGAGATCGGGGTCTGATATTCTGGGAATGATCCCAGTCAGTGCCTGTCAACGTAAATAAATCTGCCTCCAAATCCTGGGTGTTGTTTCAGTGTTTCTGCTTGTGTTACAGTACTACATAGTGAGAACTTATCTCAGAAAAAAAAAAAAAACACCCAGGCCTGTCTGTAATCCCAGAATTTGGGAGGGTGAGGCAGGAGGATCTCCATGAGTTGAAGGTCTACCTGGTCTACATAGCAAATTTAACTACAGCCTGAACTACATAGCAAGACTCTGTCTCAAAAAACAAAAACAATAAAAATTTAGGCAAACAGAAAGGATAGAAATACACGTAGAGATTCGTTCATGCATAGCTGTTCACACCCTCACTGTTTGACTATCTACTTTGTATAATTTTGTAACTTGAACAACTATTTCTAAAAGGATAATATGTAATTTATCAACTAGTGATTTTTTATTGTTTATTTTATTTTTTATTTTTTTGGAATTCTGTATTAGCTCTACCCTTTACATGCTTTTGTTTCTCTTTAAATAAAATCTTTAAAAAAAATTTAGGCAAAACCAAAAGCAGAAATGAACAAACAAAAAAACTCGCTGAATGTACTAAATGATGCAGTGTGTGTTTGTGAGAGAGAGGGCCAGAGAGCATATCTATGTATGTGCTCATGTTACATTTTTTTTTATCTAGATGTTAACAAGAGCCTCTTGTACTCAGAGGCATGGTTCTGGGAAGGTGACTGGATTATGAGGGCCTGATAGATGACTTCCTGTTGGGGTGTTGGATCTGGTAGAAAGAGGTAGATCACTGGGTGTGTGGCCAGCAACTCCCTTCTCAGCTTCTCCCTTGACCTCTCTCTCTGCTTCTCTCTACCCTAAGTAAAATAAACAAGACTCACATTAACAAGATAACAAGGCTTAGAGACACTGCGGTGTTGGCTAGGACTAAGCCTCAAGAAAGAGGCTGTGATATCTTAGGACAAAGGGGCCAGCCATCAAAAGCTGAGGCAACCAACCAAAACCACAAAATACTTCCTCAAACTGTTATGCAGATTCCTCCAAACTTAGAGGGTACTTATTACAGGAATCTGGTACTTTCTGCATGTCTCTCTCTGCATATTGCAGAGATGCTATTGTATCTCCTACCTAACTTAGCTCACAGCACTCACATACTTCATGCCATGCTCACAGTCACTCAATACTGACCCACGTCCCTCTTCACAAATTAATAAAACCCGGGTTGGGCTCTGGATTGGGGCCTTTGTTCCAGTTAGTCATTTTTCCAACTGTACTTAGGACCCCCTTGGCTCCCCACAATTGCAGCTATGTGCTTCTGTCTTTATTCTCACTGAGGGTTGCATTAGAAATGTAGAATGGAATTCTAATGACTTTTCCCTGGGATCACAAATGTGTACTCTTCTGGACCACAACAAAGCTGAAGCTAGCTCTTCATAGATATCTAAAAATAAAGTAGAACTACTATAATATACCACTAAAAAATATTTTTCACTGACATGGTGGCATATGCTCATAATGCCAGCACCCAGAAGGCTGAAGCAGGTAGATTATCACAAGTTCAAAACCAGCCTAAGCAGCATAGTAAGATCAAGTTTTTGGTTTTTTTATGTTTTTGTTTGAAACAAGGTCTCACTTTGTAGTTCTGGATGGCCTTCAATTCACTATGTAACCCAGACTAGCCTTGAACTCTCAGTAAGTCTCTTGCCTCAGCCTCTCAAGTGCTGGGACTAGAGGTGTGCACCACCACACCCAGCCAGTTAAGTGTAGTTTTTCACTTCCATAGGATTTATTGCAAGAATGCTATAGATTAGATATTAATATCCTTTTAAAATTGTCATGGCGAATGCTTTTAGGTGAAATAAATCAGACACACAAGTTTAAATACTGCAATGTTTCTCTGGTGTGAGAAACTGAAAATGTAAATAAGGACCAAAATATATAACAGATACTGTGAAATAGGAAGAAAATGTTCAGATGAGAAGAAGAACTATGGAGAGAGGAGGGGGAAAGTAAGGAAGGGATAAGGAAAAAAAATGAGAAAAGAAGAAATAAATGGAAACAAAGTTTTGTAAATAAGGAGGGAAAAGAGTTAAAGGGAGGGCTAAAAAGTGGGCAGGAAAATGGAAAAGAAAAGGATGAAATTATATCATGTACAGGTGCAAATTCCCTCTAATGAATGTCATCACTATGTATACCTCAACAATGCCAGTAAACATAATTAATAAAAAATTGTTATGGTGAAACCCTAATCCCCATTGCGACGGCACTTGGGGATGAGGCCTTTGTGAAGTAACTAGGTTAGAGCATAGTCCTCTCGATGGGATTAGAAAAGACAGGAGGAAGGACAGGGGAGCTTGCTTGTCTCTCCCTACCACAGGAAGGTACAAGCACACAGCTGTCTGCACGCCAGGAGAGCCTGCATGGTACTCTGCATCCTCACTAGCATTCTGATCTTGACCTTTCCCGTCCCCAGAACTCAGAAGCAAATTCTAGGTCTATGATATCCTATTCTAAAAGTCAAAATTGAGTAAAGGCAACCCCATAACACAGCTTTAAGAAATTAAAATAAATTATTATGATGATTTTTTTTTTTTTTGCAGAGGCTTGGGGTCCTCTGGGGTGTATTTCTAAATATCTAGTTTTTTTTTTCATAAAACATTAGGTAACTTGATGACTCTTGAGTCTCAGATGCAAATTTCAAGAGGAAATAAAACAATTTTACAGGTTATGAAAATACCCTGACTGAGTAAGCTTCTTTGGTATGTTCCAGGAATGATAGACAGTGATCCTAAAGACCTACACTCCATGGCTGCTCCAACATTTGCTGTAATTTCTGAGGCAGGCAGAAGAGATAAGCATAGTTTTTCTTCTAGTTAAACATTGCAGGAAGATGGAGATTCAGAGTCAAAATAGAGTTATAGACACCAAAGAAATATTCTTTGTATAACTGATTTTGTGAACTAATATTCTTTTTTTTTTTTTTTTTTTTTAGACAGGGTCTCCCTATGCAGTTCAGAATGGTCCAGGTTGGTCTCAAACTCCTGGTGATCCTTCTGTCTCAGCCTCCCAAGTGCTGGTATTAAAGGTATATACCACCATGCCAGTCTCTGGACTAATATTGATTACTATACTTACTACGGTGTTCATTTATTCAACCAACATTTTGTACTTACTGTGTGCGAAGGCATCTCCAGCAAACTAGTTTCTAAGGTAGTAAAGTGAACCCATGGTAGCACCAAGTCACCAAAGAGGGGCTTCTTCCAGTGCAGTAGTGGTGAGCCTATGGCACGGACGTTGCAGTGGGCTGTTTGTATTATTGAAAGCTGTAAAGGATTCGCTATTGTTGCTCTAGTGACTGGCCAGACCTGATAAAAGGGGATGAGTCTGAAACAAATTATGTTTTTGATGAGCCTTTCTCTGCGAGTTGGCATCATTTGTGGGCTGTGGAGGGAGAGAACCAAAAGGTACAAGGAGGAGATCCCCCGCCCCCCAACACACACCGCGCCGGAAACCATATCATTTTCATTGTTTTTTTCTTTTTGGGTTGGGGTTTATTCTCTTTTGTTTATGCTAACTCTGATGGCATGAGCAGCTATTTGGAAGATAGCAAGACATGTTATGAAAGTCATTACATCTTTACTACTGGCTTGTTTTGAGGCTCTTTATTGCATTCATTGTTTTGTTTTTATTGAGTCTATTCTATCTTGTTCTATTCAATTTTAATATGTTCAAAGGTCATATCTGCAGCTATTTTGAAGGCAACAAAGGAACTGTGGTAACTACTGTTGATTTCAAAAGGTTTGGAAGTCCTGTATCACTTATTCTGGTTTATTTTGATTGATTTTATTCTATTTTATTTTCCTTGGTTTTTTCCCCTTTTAAAAAAAAAGGCATTCTCCATCTATTTCAGCAGTAAACTGTGTCTCTTTTTTCCCAGCTGCAGTGGTACTTTGTGTTTGGGCTATGGCACTTACTTCAGCTTGCTTGTAGAAATATCTTGTGAATAATCCCAAACTATCTTTGCAGAGGTTTTCCTGTCTGCAAGACTTTTGTAAAATTTCATCTTAGGAAATGGGATTTTCAGGGTGACAAAATGATTTTTGCAATGAGTGCAATCATTATGTACTGGGTACATGTACTAATAAAAATAAAAATTTAAAAAGATACACACAACAGTATCACTCCTGTCCATAGTTTATTTTATTTTTTGAGATAAAGTCTTGCCTCATTGTATAGTTTAGACTGGCCTTGAACTCATAACATATCGCAGGCTGGCCTCAAACTCTCAGTGATCTACCTGCCTCTCAGCCTCTGAGTATTGGGCTTACAGATGTATGCCACCACACCCAGCACTATTTCATTTCATTTCATTAATATTATTATTATTATTAGTAGTAGTAGTACTGGGAATTGAACTCAGGACTTCAGTTGACTTGCCAGGCAGGCGCTGTGCCACTGAGTTACATCCCTGGCCCCTTTATTTTATTTTTAAGACAGGGTCTTACTATATAATTTAGGTTGGTCTTGAACTCACTATGTAGTCCATCCTCAGTCTAGATGATTTGCCTGCCTCAGCATCCTGAATGCTGGGATTACACACATGTGCCACCAGGTCTAGTATTAGTTTATTTTAAAACTATAAATTTTCATGGATAATATATTACAAATGCCAAACATGGTCACTTATAAATAAACACATTTTGAATTTTTTTAAAAAACATGATTTTTTAGATGTGCAACTCTTATGTATTTATCTTCAGCTTGCTATTTTTTAAAGTTTTACTTAAAAGAGAAAAAATAAAACAAAATTTCAAAACAAAATAATAGGAGAGTAACAATGGTTAATACATTGTGTATTGTTATATTTAGTTATTCAGAATACAAAACATAGGCATGTGATTATACAAACAGTATTAGCACAAATCTTTCTTTTCAATAAACTAAGAGAAATTAGTATAAAAAATGGACAAAAATATTGGGTAGAAAAGTCTTATTATAAAAATAGGGACTGGATCCACCCTACAATTGGGCTGTGTTGGGGGTCAGGCTATTCAGGAGAAAAATGATAGTTCTTTTTAAACCACAAGCTCTCTTCAGTAATAGAATGATGTCTCTGACTGTCACTGATTAGCTGACAGTATCTGCTCTCACCAGTAAGGTTAGTGCTAGGTGGACAGAGGTGGTTCATGTGATAAGCATGGAAAGCCCACCTAAGAACTGTAGTTTTACCTCCACAGGTGCCTTGTTTCCTATGGGCATATGCCTCAAGATTATAGTAGCCAGAGTCTCCACTGTTTGTGTGAGGTATGAAATTTAGAATTTTCTTTAGTCAGGTCTATAGTAGAATCAGCAGGCCAGGTGGCCAAACCAGCGGACTCTGTACCTGAAGAGACAAAAGAAGATGTGGTTACGGGAGTCCAAAGAGGGGAATGGCATGACATGCGGCGCCC